>JACXSJ010000940.1:0-66043 GCA_014851325.1 Pentalonia nigronervosa | reverse complement strand
AATAAACAAGTGTTGTTGTCCGTGGCCTGCATTAAGGCTGTTGAGGTAGATAATTTTAAATATTGGCAATTTATTATGTTTATACATTAATGAACATAGTATGAAAGAGCTAAAGTCACTTAAAATGCTAAAATATTTCAAATGCTCCATAAAACTGCCCTATACACCTACTAATCATTAGTACTAAAAGAGATTTTTTCGAGCACAACTAGTTGTCTGATTTAAATTTTGACAAATATTTAAAACATAAACATGAGACATGAGGCCCTGGGCATTTGTTCTGCTTAGCCCAACATAAATCCTTGGCACTATGCGTTGGTGACCGCGGTGACCACACTTTAGGGTACAAGATGTGACAGAATCGACCGACGAATTTCGAGCCGTCCCACAGCCGTATATCGTTTCCAGCCGTTGTTATAATTTAAACTGGAGTGCGCATCGAGGTTACCTTATGCGCGCGTTTTTAAGACAATTATCGTTCGGCAGATGTATCTAAGAGGTGATTGGGCCGTCTGGTACGTAACCTAATTTGAGTATGTGCGATTTTTATATTATTTTTTGTGCATTCATAAAGATTTTTTTCAAACTATCGGAGCATTTCAATGATAACTATTTTAATCGATAAATTTAACAAAAAAAAAAAATATATATATATATGTATTATTAATATACTTGAAAATAATTGAACATTTGATAATCAATTTATCACTTATATTTATGATAATTTTAATGCAGTAAATAATATAAATTTGACAGAACAGAAGAACACAGCCAGTAGATTTTTGAATGCTAATATTAAGATTTTGTGCCTAAGCCCGCCCGACTAAAAATCGGTCGGGTCGTCGGACATATTGAAAACCTGCCGCTGCGTGTCCATTTTCACGGCTGTTCGCCTAGGTTCGCGGCGGAAACGACGAATAGCGATCGGCAGCCTTTCGCGTGTTGTATATAATATACTATATACATATACTCTCGCGCGACTCTCGTGTACTATATATTTATATGCCGCGTGCTCGCAGGGGCGGAAGAAGATTTAACCGGAAAAAGGAAACCAATTAAACAATACGATAGCTGTAAGCGCGGGGAGGGGAGGTGTCCGTGCGTAATACGACTCTCTATATAAATGGCCGTTCGGCGACGGGCAGTGGCGGCAGATGTTGCTGCTCGGCCGTCGAGAGGAGGGTAACGCCGCCGCTGTCCAAAAGTGAATAATCTGCAGGCGCTTCCTCGGCGGTGGCAGCGGCGGTTCGATACATATTTTATATAATCGCGGGTCCCGAGGACGGTTAATCCCGCCGGCCGGGGACCGTGCGCGCGAGAGAGTTGGATTTAACGTACGCCGCTGCCGCCACTGTATCCTCCTCTATCGTATATAATAATGTACGCGCGCGTGTGTGCGTGTGTGTGTGTGCGTGTGTGTGTGTGGGTGTGTGTGTGTGTGTGTGTGTGTGTGTGTGTGTGTGTGTGTGTGTGTGTGTGTGTGTGTGGGATAAAGCCACTTGAACCGCCACTGCCTCTGCCGTTGCCGCCACCGCCACCGCCACTGTCGCCATTCATCAGTATTAAAAGCTCACGGCCGTACCGATATTTCGACCCAGGGTCCGGAACGTCCCACACCGCCACTGCAACGGCCAAAACCACCATAAAATTCGGTCGATCATCATTTTTTCTTCCTCTTTTTAAATCGCATAGCGATGTTATACATATAGTGCACTACATATTATTATCATGTATACATACAGATACGATCGATTTCAGCTCTCGTTTTATCATTTTTTAAATACGTATTATTATTATTATTATTATTATTATTATCAAGCAGACCTTCGCCGTCCATTATTATCGAGAGCCCAAAATTATTATTATCTCATACTATATATAGTATATACCCGTTCGTTCTGGTATATACGTATGTTCGTGTATACAGTATAATATATTATACACTTGTATGTACACGAAAACCATGTACGGATTTTAGATGAAAAAAAAGGTCACCAATATAATAATATAGGTTGTTTTCCCGTGCGCATACCCGCTTATTACAAAACATATTATAATTTACAATCGACATCGAATAACCGTCCAGATTTCAAAAACATTTCATATATCACATATTCACATATTATGATGATGGCGTTTTGCACGTTATTATGTTTGCATTATACGGTTCATATACAGGGTGGTTATGTTAACAGTCGCTTATTATCTTTAAAATAACGAATGTTTATTAAAATATTTCTTTTGCGTAATTTAAGATCCTAAAAAACATTGTTCTAATATTTTTATGTTTGAAACGGAGTAGAGTAGTACAAGAGTACTCTGCTAAATGTTGTTCCCCCATTCCACACATCTTAACTTAAAATACTAAAACTAATTAACTATACTTATTCAAAATTCTATTTTTATAAATTGAATTATTCTAAGAAATATTCTGCCTTGGAATATGAAATTAAAAATATACTAATATTTAAATAAGTTGGAAAGTTAAAAATTAGGTATAATAAATTGTAGAAAACATAATTTTTTTTTAAAAAAATGTTGTTTTGCAATGACGATATATCAAATTATGTAAAAAATAATATTTTCAAAAAGTTCAAATTTTCCGAAATAATGTATGTAGACATTTAAATGAATCACCCTGAATACATATATAAATATTTATTATATTCTTACAACTAAATAAACTTGTTTATTATTAGATAAACAAATCACAAAAGTATTGGAAGCTAAAAAAATTTCATATTTTTACCAAAACCATTCTTCTTTCGGAAACGGTGTCGGTGACTAAAAGTATGAAATGCACGTTCCAGAGTGCCATTTATACTGATAGCCCAACTGCAGGTGGTTTGATTGGCCAAAATCGAGATCAGTGCAACATTAAAATAATATAAATTTTTAAGAAAGGCCTAGTCCGTATATTTCATAATAAATAAATAATTAAAGATATTCATTACACATTGTGACTATACAACCATATATCTATATAGGTACCCAGTTTCCTAAATAGTAATATAATTCCTATACCTATGTATCATATTATAATATAATATGTACAATAATATGACATTACAGCTTTGACTACCTAGATCATCAATTATGAAGGGCGTATTGTTTTTATAATTTACAAATATTTATTAATTTACATTTCATTGTAAAGAAATCGTGTCTGTTGAACTATTGAAGAAGTGTGTTATGGTAATACTTGCATGTATTATTATAATTTTTAAACACGTGGACAAAAACGGGCAATTCCAAAAATCCGTATACGATTGTTTACGGTTTACGTAAATGCAACGTCGTACTAGTCGTCTTGGGTCAGTTCAGGAAACAAAAGTGCTGACGTTTGGGCAAAAATCTAATATTTCCGATATTTATATATACATAATATATCGGTGTATATTATATATAAAATATAAACCGACCGGTAGAAGGGCAGTCTAGGTTGGAGGGACGCGGGAAGAATAATGTCCGTCCCGCAGCACTTGTATAATAATATATACCACGCATCCCATTTAATTGGGGTCGGCAATTTCCTATCACGTAAGCCACCTCGGCAGCTGTAATTCCTCGGCCAGTGCAGTCCCTCCCCCGGCGCCATTTATCACTTTTCGCCAGTTCCGCGCAATTTTTCTACACTATTTACTATAATATACAAGTATACAACTACATATGTGTATACACACACACACACGCGCACACGTAAGTATAATATATATATATATAAATTATATACGTCGTGTACGATAATAAAGTAACGATAGTAATACGTCTTCTCCCCATTCAAGCGTATACTTACCCATTACACGATATCTCTTACGAGTGTGTTTTGAAAAAATTCACATTTCCCTCTGTTAGGTCCAAAGTCCAGTGTCCAAACCAAACCACTACCGAGTAAACTCGTACTCACATAGAGTGTAATATTTCCTATGGCAGCAACGTCTCGCCCGCACACATAATAATATAATAAATAGTTATAATAATAATAATATATAGGCGTGGTTTTTCGTCTCAACGCATCGCACGATAACTCAAAAATAAGTGCCTTGCAGACATCGTTTTGTATGTCAATTTTCGAATATTTACGATTCACCAATTTTTCGGGAAAACAAATAATATTGTTTGAAATTGTGATGTGTGAATAATCGAAAACCAACCCCTTGTGCTGATCAAAGTATAATATTGTGTTTGTATAATAATGTAAAGCATATTTATTGAGTATCCTACCAATCTAAATAATAACTACGTTTAGTACTTACTGCCTATAACAAGGAAAAAACAAATGGTATTAAGTATGTTACCCTCAAATGTTATCAGACCTATGTAATCAAACTTTTCAAACGCAATAGGTACGACTAAGTTAAATGTACAAAACAACAAACAGGAATACCAAAAGACACTATCTACATTAAAAATAAAAACAACATAAAACTAACAGGGGTATATATTTTACGATATTTTATGAAAGGTAGAAAAAAACTATAAAAATATTAAATAAAAATAAATTTAATTGATTTTTAAACATTACATTTGTAGGTAAGTATCGAAAAATGTGCTCGTAATTCAATAACAAAAATAAATGTCACTGTATCGTAAAGTAATATTAATAATAATATTAATAATAATTACTTCGTGCCTAGCATTTTAATAAAACCAACAACATTTTAAACTCAACCAAAAATGCAAAAACTCCCAAAGAATATTACGATTAACGCGTTAAAAGTTGATTGGTAGTTTAAGAACGCATTAAAATTTAAAACATTTTAAACATCCCCCAACTTAATCTGCATAATTTTTTTTTTTTAAAGGTAAATTATCGGTTTTTATTGTTCAATATATTTTTAACTATTAATTTCTAGTAGTTTTATTTTGTTTTAAAATGTTACTAATTGTTCATCATTATTTCTTTTTTCTTTAATTTCCGGTTCTTAGTTTAAATTATAATTTATTTTATTTTATTTTAAACGATAGTGTACCTAAATTTTATTTTACACATTTATGAAAATAAAAATGTCTGAACACATTGTATACCTAATATTTTTATACGGCATGTATAGCAAATTTGTAAACGATTTATGTTTAAATTCAAATATATTTTCAAATTAATATTAAACGACATCATGCATGTAACATACGCTTACTGATATTGTGAAATAAATTGAGAGGGTCATTTATTGTGGTCAGTTATATACTAATCAGTATAGTGTTATTGAAACTCATTAGTCACACAATAAATTATACGTTTATGTATTATAAAGTACTGTGACTAATGTTATTTCGGTAAAAATGTCAAGCAATCTTTTTTGTTATGTTAATAATATTATATTTTGAAAGTATAAAAGATATTTTGTATATTTTAGTCGACTCGAATAAATAAAATAATGTCACTCAGTCTGATAATATACCTTCTGAAGAACTGAAATGGAAGGAAAATAACTGTTTTATCGACGTCTCTAAGGAGAAGAATATATTAAGTATATATATTTTATTGTCGTCTTCGTGTCTATATATATACAACACACACGGCATGCATAATGGAGAGGAATATATATCACTTTGGTGTTAATTCAACAAAAAAAGATCGATAGATATATATTTTCATTTGTTTTAAGTGTTTTTATAAATAAATGTACTGACGCAGTATATACACAACTACACGTACATATTGATATTGGTTCTTGGATGACTGGGTTTAGTACACAGGATTTAACAAAAGCAATAAATTTAAATTAACTTATAATGATTGGACAATAAAAAAAAAGATCGCGGGGAGTTTTAAATCCGATGACGCACGTCTAATATGCGTGTGCGTTCATCATGTAGGTACAATAAGTAGGTATGTAAAATTGAAACCCTGTAAATAAAAATATTTTATTGATTTTTGAATTACCTTTAAAGGTATTGCTAGTTTTCATAAATAACCTCATTATTTTAGTAGGCGTTTTGTTTTTTTACATAAAATAAGAAAAAACAAAGATTTTTTCCATTTATACTTAGGCTTTATTTTTAAACACAATTATCAATATTATACGACATAAATAATATACAAATAAATCGTTGTCTCGCTTCTTATGTATATATAATATAGTAACTATAATAAGTAAAAACAAACGAAAAAAATGGTTTCTGTTATGTTTATATACAAAAAAAGATACTCCATAAAAATATTATCTGATTACAATATATAAAAGTTATACAATAAATTAAAGGAAACAAATAAATATAAACTTATTGAGTAAAAACTAAAACTTGACACTTGTCATTGTCATTTATTTTTTTTTTTTTTGAACACCGGTTTATAATGTTATAGTAGAATTTCATGTTTGATTTATATAGAAACTGGCGAGACTATTCGAGAACAATGTTATATATACCTTCCAAATAGGAGGAAAAGTGATTTTAATTTGAAAATCCAAAAAAAAGGTACTACACCTAAATCCTTATTTATATCTTATGACTATATATCTAATACATAATATATATATATATATATATGTGTATACATAACGTTACCTAAAATAAATCTATTGTCTTAATGCTAAAAAAGTGAATCTAAAAATAGTATTCAACACGCGCTATGCCACGTCTATAAGTATACAAGTATACAGTAGATATATAATGTACTATATAATCTTAAAAATTGTTCTTATATTTAATTTTGCATTAATTATACATATTAAATTACGTATAATATACATATTATATTTAAATGATTTACCGTCGATAGTTTATTATTATTTATACATGTAATAATAAATTTAAATCGTATACAAACATTACGTATATCTGTGTATCGACAATTAGTGTCGTTTCGAGCCAAGGATCCGATATATTTTACGCGTATCAATGTAATCAATCACGTACTCTGTTCATCTGAAAAATAAACAACGAAATGATACCAATTAGAAAAGTGCAAAAATAATGAATATTATATTGGTAAACAGTATACTACAATATAGTATATACACAATAGGTACATTTGGTGAGTTGTGATTTGAGAATGATTTTTTTTTTACAGTCTAAAAAATATAATAATCGATAAAGCGTATAGTTTAGAGTTGCATTATATACATGGACATTAGGTACATGTATATATTATAATGCCAGATGCCACAAATAATCAACTGTTCAGTTAATACGCGAGTTGCGTATTAAGTATTAGCGTATTAGTAGGTATGTTAAATATATGTGCAAATGCATATAAAATAGAATAATAATATTATGTTTATCGATATTGATTGAAAGTTTACCTACGCATATATTTTATTATGTTTACATAAACATACTAAGTTATTGTAGTATTTATACTTGTTTATTATGTAATGACTGATTAGTATGATACGTTACATAAACTAGTATGACTATTTTATAGAACTTACAAAATATATTTTAATATACATTTTAAACATATAGATTTTTTTTAACTTTTGAAAAAATACTATAAACTTTGATCAAATGAAGATCATGTTTTTTGTTTAATTTATTTGTCCAAATAATAATATTCGAATGGAGAATTTCGCAAAGAATATTTGGTCTAAAGACAAATGAAGACGGTGGCTATAAAATAAGATCAAATTGAATACCAACGACTTTATTTAACGACTTCAATGTAGTAGGCCAAAGATTATGGTAAGCCGCATACGTATGGAAAGATGCAGGTTTAATTCAAACAGACAATTACGAAATGGTGACAAAATAAAACACGGCCAAGGCTTAGAGAACGGCAGGAAGATTTAATTAAAAAAGATCTAAAAACCATAAGTGTGAAGGAATGAAGAAAAGTAAGCATCACATATAGAGAAAAATGATAATACATTGTGGAAGTGACAGCGGGCCTAAATTGTCATCAATAAGCAAAAAAAAAATTGTTTAAAAATTGATAAGGACGACCAAATTTTTTAACATGCTTTTTTCAAACGTAAGCCACATAATATATTTATTTTATTAGCTATACATAGTTATATTTTTCTTTTGATTAAGGTTTGGTGCTGTCGAATACTTTAGGTTTGTCGTGTGTTTAACCATGTATTTTTATTTGAATGTGCATTACATCGTGTAAACGAAAGATTTTGAAAAATTGATATATCGTGTAGGGCGCATAAATCGATATACATATGTGCGAGTATGTATTTTGTGATTTGTGGATAGTATATGAGTATGTATAATAAAAACATATACTACAGTGATGGTGAGGTGCGGGGGGCATAGCCGGCAGCGTACTACATAATAATATATACATATAATATTATAATATAGTCGTCGGGCTTTATGTCTCGTCGGATGAACGCTGTGGCGTCGTTTCAAACATAATAATAATATCAGTCTCACCGGATGTTACCGCGGGCATGAATGTGTGTGAAAAATTCTTTGCAAAGACGACACAATGGTACAGCCGCAGTTTTTGTGTGTGTGATAGTGGAAGGAAAAACCGTAAGGCGGCGTTTCCGGTTTCCGCGTGCGATCAAAAGAGACGTTGAAAAGTCGACAACGGTAATATATAGGAAAAACGCGCAACGCGATATTATATATTATTATTGGAGCTCGTCGTCGAGTGTTGGCTTCGATTAGTTTTTATTTTCTCATTTATTCAGATATTATGTTACTCCACTAAAAATCGCAATCAATACGCAAAACGAATGCAATTGTAATAAATTGCTATTAAAACGTTAAAACCTATTTTTTTGTATTTACTTTTACAAACAATTTTCTCGTTTCAACGTAAATATTACACAGTATATTGAAGTCTGCTTATAACTTACAAGACATACAAAATGCAAATTTATGTATTAAATATTGTTCCTATTGTTAAATTTATTCTGTAAATATTGCTTTTCACTTGCACATTATTGAAATCTTTCGTATAAACAACACGTTTATAATGAGACAAATGTCACGTCAGAAATTACTTTATCGTTTCACAATCATATATATAGTGAAATAAATATAATAATAAATTATACTAATATTATATTATGTATGTACACGCGAAATGACTGTATTATTGTGTTCGAATAATAAACACATAAATTGTTTTATATAGAATATCATTGGACACTTACGTGCCTTGATTTGTCAACTCGCCGAAGAAGTATCTTTAGTTTCCGTGTACATATATGTATATAACGTTTACACGTTTATTATTTTGTTTTGCAAAAAAAAATATTTGTATTTATAAAGCTGAGACGAATAAAAAAATGTATATTAAAAAAACTATTGTGAAAGCGTAAGTTTTACACACACATATACAAGACAGTTGTTATATTATATTGTATAAAAGAGAAATTCACCAAGTCATCGGGTGTGCGTAAAATATGTATTCGAAAATATTGTGAACAGCATAACTTTTCAGACATGGCTGGGGCGATTCGTAGCGCACAAAATATGTACAGATTGATTTACGCGGTTTTTCACGTATACAAAGAAAAAAGAAAAACATGGACCTATACGCTGCGCCAGCAAACATACGACTGCTGCGGGAACTTTTCTGAACAAATACATATGTGCCTGAATCCGTGGACCGGATCCGAAAACGATGAAAAACTTTTCAAACTCCGGTACGCGCGTATACAATATACGAGCATTATTCAAAAATAAAAAAATAAATAAATAGGACAAACATTTTATAATGCAAACAATTTTATTTATAACGATGGAAATCTCTTAGCTCGGAGACGCTGCAATATAATATATGGTAGCGCGCGATTTGTCAACTCGCGTTATCTTGAGTCGGGCGTCTTCGGACTGTACACGCGGACTCGTGCGAAGATGACGTCGGGCGGCGTGGTGTCCGTTTTTCATATTTGATATGTATGTTGATTGTATATACGAAAAACCCGAAGCGCGGTGCAGATAACGCGAACTGCATTAATCACGCGAGGTCGAGGGGGTATGTGGTTCTTTTCCCCGTCGTCCGCCGTCCAACGGCTGGGAAATGGGAGTGGTCTGTCGCCCGACGGATTTGTTTTATTCGTCGGCGAAAAATAAAGACACAGAGAGAAGAGAAATAAAAACCTAAGAAAAATACGTGGAAAACACGTGCGTTACCAGTGCAATGACGACGACGGAGCCGACGAAACAATCTACCCGATCGGACGTCTAGTAATTTATTGATGGTGCGGGTGGAGAGCGAGTGTACCTCTCTGTATTATAATAATAATATTATCGAAACGCGCGGCCCACGCCGTACCGGTTAACATGAATCGTCGTCGTTGTCGTCGTCGTAGACTATTCGAATACGATATTCTTCATAATATTTAAATATCTTATAATATAATAACACGTGATATATTATTATAGTAAAGCGTGCGTAGAAAATATTATACACGCGCACACGAGTTTATCGATAATGTTATCGGATATTATTTTTTGCCGACGTCCGTTCTCGTTCATTCGTATTTTTTTCGCCCGATCGCACAGCTCAATAAGTTCCCGTAAAATACACGCATAACTTATAACTATAGCACAAGTTGTATTATACTATTCTAATATTACGATAATGATGACGTCGTTTCAGCGCAAGTCTCTCGTGCGCGCGAGCTCATATGGTACCCACAGTATATAATTGAAATATTTGCAGGCCGATGCACGAGCACGTTTTCAAATTTCTCGCACCAAAAACTGTGGTGGCTTTTAGATGATATAATGTAACACATTTTGCACACGATAAATCATTAATCAACATCAGTTGCCGTCGCACCGCTAAGTCGGTACGATCGATATTGATGAGTTTTTTTTATAAATCTACGAGAGAAATCATCTTTAATAATTTAATGTTAATTCATTATTATCATACATTTTCTATATAATTACCATAATTCCTGAGCACTAACCTATGTATTTGGTATATTGAGTACTTATTGAAATTTAGATAACATCGATTAAAATTATAAACTTGTACAATTTCAAGTTTGAATTTGTCACATTTATAAGATTTTATAAAAATGTAATTGTTAGATGTTTGATAAAATTAAAATTAGTACAAAAGTGTGTGTATGATGCTTTTGCATACAATAGCATTATTTTAAACGTAATTTATTTATAAATTCATTCAGGTATAAAAATGTGTACTGTTCCATAGTTTTAAAACTATATACTACTTGACTTTTATTCATTTGAATACAATTCTTTAATGGGTGTTTTTTTCAAACTATATTATGGATGTTAAATATTACTTTTATGCAAATTATTTAATTCATAACTACTATTTTAAATTTTGTGTACCCATATACACCTATACTAAGTATACAATTATAGCTAAAATTATAATTAATAGCTCTAAAAATCTAATGACTATTAGTTTTTAAGTTTGCTGCTATACACGTTGTAATCAAGTAAAATAATTAAAATTAGTTCACTTGTAAAGTGTTTATAGGTAATAGTGGTGACTTAAATGTATGACTAATTAATTTTAACACATTAGAAATACAATTTAACGCCACACGTTCTAGGATTTAGATGAAGTATGACAAAAATATTATACTTAGTACATAATGTATATAAAACTGAAAGCAATTATACAGGTCAATGAGCGCGCTCACTTTTAATACCATTCAAACATGTGTAACACATATTATATTATATAATAATATACACATATGCAATATATTCATTGTGTATCTTTCCTGTCGTCTATTGGAGGTTTTTTTCTTAGCAAACCCGCTGCTAATGATCTTCATCCAATGTAAAAAAACAACATTTATCCTTCCCCTTTTTGAAATTCTAAGAGTTCCATACCCGGTGTTTGAAACGTGTCTTCTCCGCACGTAAACGATTTATATAAACAGCGTGCGCGCTTGTTTAAAATTTACGACCGAGGCCACCAACACGGTAATTTTATGCAGGGTGACCAATAAATATAATTGTGACAAATATCAGACTAAATTTATATCTTTTACCTTAAAAAAAAAAAAACCATAAAGGCCTATTAGTATAGTGAAGGGTAAGCCGGGAAAAAATATGTTTCCGACTTGAGCATTTTGTAGAGAGGGTTGGGCTATAATCGGGCTGCAATAATTAACCCGAACGCAATAAATCAGAGGCGATAAACCGATTTTACGTTTTAAAATAGCACCTCCACTTTAGGATCGGGCCGGATGAAGTACAAGCCCCCCGGGAACTGTGCACTGCTGGCCAAAACTTTAGTCATATCGCCGTCTAGTCGCAGTCACAATGCAGCAATGCAATGCACATAATCAAAACGAATGAACCAAATATTATATATACCTACTGGCTACTAGCACATATATTAACTCAATGCATAATAATATTTAAACCGATACAAGGGGGGAGGGGAGGGAGAATTAAATTCAAAAATATCAAAAGGTAATCAGAACTTGGGCATAACTTTGAAATAGCTGCAAGGGATGACAAATATATACCTAATCTTAAACTGCAAACAAAATAAAACTTATTTTAATTTCAATTTATAAAAGGATCTTCAATATCTAGTGATTTTAGATTTAGGTTATTCAGGCTAAAATATACCGAAAACTGACATAATAATAATGATTAATAATATTTAAAATTTTATTTTGAAGGAATCATTTTTTAGTTTGTATACCAATTGTATACAATTTTTAACTACTTTAAACAATTGTAATTTCTTCACTAATAACAAATTCTCGGAAACAATATTAGATTTATATATCGGACATAATATTGCTCTACAAACCATTATTGTATCACGTGCAGCGTATATTATTATACAACGTGAAGTTGGTTATAGATTAATGTTGTAGGATAGGTTTTTCTTATTTTATTCATACGCTTGCAGGAAAGAATTGTATATTATTTATAAAATTGTTTGATTTATTTTTTGAAATTTAGAATGCTCTAATGCCATAAAAACGTCTAATATCGCGTAATAAATATAAATAACAATAAAAGTTTAATTTTACCGGTGATGAATAATGATAGACGCGTGTAAAAAAAAAAATACTATTATGGCGAAATCGTAGGTATTAGCGGGGTACCTCTATACATATATGTTATACGGCCGTATTAGTGAATATAATTTGAATGCGCACCGCATTATCGAAGACGGATTACACGGCACGGACGGGCGGCGGCGCGTTCCCTAAGTATAATATACTGACACGGGTACCCACACTACATTATAGCTGATGGCAAACATACATGTTATATGCATATAATAAGTATATAGTAACGACGGTCGACGAGGATCTCTCATTGATATTGATTACGTTCGTCTCGCTGTTACCTCGTGGTGTATATATATATGTATATATATATATTGCGTATAAGTTTGGCGTTTCTCCCTCGCCCCCGCACGGCAGCGGCCCCGACACGCACACAGTTAATGCCTATACCCGGTAGTCGGCTTAAGATCGCAAATTGTATATTTATCGTTTTTACGGCCATTTTGAATTTGACGCATACAAATACCTTTATACGCACACACGCTCGACGACCGTCGTGCAAGACACGTCCGGGCAAATTGGAAAATATCGCCCCCCGGACCGTTTATATAGACTCATTCGGATGCGCGGCGCGCCAAGTTGTTTATTAATATATATTGTCCGGCGGGAGAGGCGCGCCGTCGTCCGGGTGCACGTCCCAGCGGCGTCTGGTCGCGCGTATTATCCTTGGCGCGGGGCGAGAGGAAATCCCGGGATCGTGGCTTTTGCCGTTGCCGCCGCCGTCGTGGGCAATACATATTATATAGGTGTGTGTGTGTATATACGTTATATTAATGTGCGTGTGACCGGACCGGTGTGGCTACCCCGAAGACGCATGGTCTGTACGTGACCGGATCCGGACCGAGTCGTAATATTAACGTCGCGCGCGGCTTGTGCGAAATTACGTCTCGCGGACGCGCCGCGCGTGCCCCGTTTGTCCGGCCGGCCCGTTAACCGGACACGACGACTGTAGATATTAAATTTCGTTTGGAAATGTCACACCGCCGCATATATTAATATCCCGGAGCGAATAATCGGCCAAATTTTGTTTTTCATATTAAATATTTTATTATATAGTATCTATATGAAAAAGTATAGTCTGTACGAAAATAGTAGGCAGCTGATTACTCCTGGTGGTGGGCACCTATGCCATCTCTTTGAAATAATCGTTTTACAGTATAATGTCTCCAATCCAATGACTTATGGATAAGGCACAAGACATGAGACCGGCCATGGCATATTATATAATACATGTATAAGTATTAATTTGAAAAGCACACATATAATATAATATAATACGTATATACTTATTACGCTAATAACCACACAATAACACATATTATAAGTATTTACCTAATGGTCAGTATACCTATGGTGTACGCATGTCCAAATGCCTTCAATTGTATCACACCTTATAATATTGTCTTAAAACTACATAATAATACAATATAGTTATGCATACGCAATAAACATAGTATATTTTACGTATACAGATTTACTAAAGATGGATGCTCACATTAAGAGTTTTTAAAGAAACTGATTACCTATTATAACCATTTGTGCGTTTACTTAAAAATGTGTAAGTTATCCGTTTAATTTAAAGGCGTATTCGCGCGGTCAATCGGGTGTTAAAAACATATTAATATTATTATTACGATACCGTTTTAGATTTTCATTTTTACGAAACATTTTTTTTTTTGTTGTTAATTTTTCTACTATTAAACGTCAGTAAACTCGTGAAAATCATCAGCACACATAGAGATTATTATTCGGAGTATTATATAGTTTAAGTGCGACGAAGCTTCCATAGGTGTCAATGTAGGGGAGTGGGTTACGGGAGCTCGGCCACCTCAAATAATTCTCAAGCCACCAGAAATGTTACGTTTGACGAGCACTATTGTTTTACAGCTTGTAGTATTGGAACAGTATGTTATTAGTTATGTAAATTGGAATATATTTTGATAATTTTTGTAATCATTCGTTTTTAGCTTTGGCCCGACCTGTTTCGTCCCAGAAATAAAAACATTTATAGTCTGGTAATGCCTATATAATTTTAGATAAGGCTATGGTTTATTGATTTGGCTGTTGAAAAAATACAATACACAGCTATCTGAATTCTATTTATTAGAAATTAAAATTCATAATATTTTTGCTTTTGAAGCTGTTCTTTAGAAATATACCTAATGTTTAATTATTTTAACTGTCACCTATTTAATATATCTTGTTTTAATTCTATTTTATTGCACAATAAATAGTATTAATTATTATTAAGATAAAGAAAAAACAATTTTAAAAGATTGGTAAAATATTTATAAAACATTCATATTATAATACATTGTTAATAGATCTTATTAAATAAATTGTTTACGTTTTTAAATGTAAGTCTTACTTCACTAAATCTCTAACTAAGCGACACTGTGAGTGTTTGGTCGTCGGAACTCGCGGTATATTATAATGACGAGTAATATAATACCTAAATGTACCTACCCTAATGTTTGAGACATATTAAATTGATTGATAACTACACAAAAACACATCATTTCGTTACCTTGTGCAGGCAAAAATCAAAAACATAATATCTCAAATGTGGCGATTGCGTTGGGTCCCATTTATACATCAGGTATGTACGTTTACACAATACTATAATAATATAGGCGTGTGTATTGTGTAATATGTGTATATATATATATATATATATATATATCATTATAAATGTCCATGCACGCGCGTGTGTAGTCGGTCGTTTATTTAAATTTAACGACGACCGGTAGCGATCGTATTTCGTCCTTCTTCTACCGAGACAAGGTAATCGATTCTTTAAAGAACGTACGCTCGCGCTCGCCCGGACAAATTATTGCAACCGGCCGATAGTCATTCAATTACGTATTAAAACTATAATAATATTGTATTAATATAAAAGCCTATGTTGTTGAAAAGCCTTTACCAAATAAAAAAAATAATATTGTAATGATATTCGGCCAACGAGCCTTATATTCATTCACGTGCCAACGCAGCCGCCACCGCGACGATTTATTTTACGACTTTTCTCGGTCATTATTATTCTTTTTCTTATCACAATCATTATAATACCTATATACTTCTCTTCTACGCCGCCTAACGTTAAACTTCAAAACATTTGCTGAGCGTATTTCTTATTACACGCTGCATGCGTTTAAAAATGATTTCCTTATAATACCTAACTACCTGGCTATACCTACCTGTAAATTGCATCTGTCATAACTCGGAAATCGGTAATGTTATACACAGGAACGTTTATGTTTAGAATTTATGAATAAATACATAAAACATACCTATATTAAGACTGTGCAAACATATATTACATTTATACAATTTAAACATTTATAATATGTTCCGTCTTGGTTTTAACGACGCGTATAAGTATATACACAATAAAAATTGATATGATTATTTATTATTGTCAAATGCATATTTTTATATTAGATCATTTATTATTATTAAAGTTATTAACTTAAAAGTCAATATTGACGTATCTTAGTAAAGTGTCAGTAGAGGATTGCGATAAAGTAGCTTATAATAGCTTAAAATTAGTATAAATATTTTGAAAATTTAATTTTGTATTTAGAAAATATTAATATACGTAATGGCAAAAAGTATTAATTAAAACTGTTAGAGGAAAAATCTTAATGCTTTATTTAAATATTCAGTTTCGTTAAAATTTGAGCTTCAAATGTCTAATAAAAATTGTGCCATTAAGTATTTTCGATATTTTTAAATTTCTGTTGGAAATTTTATGATGAACCTAATATTGCATTTTCAAGCTTTTTAACTAAGGAAAAAAACTACAACATAGATTAAAAAACAAAAATGTATAATATTTATTAATAGATGAAAAAATATATATATATTTTGAAAATAATGTAATTAATAGAATATACGAATATATATAATAATATATTTAGTGGAACCTAGATTAGTTGAACCTAAATAAGTGGAAATAAATTCCATTCCCGTGCAAAAACTTTAATAAATTATTGAACTCAGTAAGTCGAAAACCTCAATAAGTGAAAAAAATTTGATTTCCTTTGAATTTCAACTTATTGAAGTTCCATTATATATAACTTTGTTGAAGTATTTTGATTATTCATTTTTAATTAGAACAAAAACAAAATCACAAACCGAAGTTTATTCTCCTTTTACCGTAATTGTTTTATTTTTACTAATTACTTTCAATAATAATTATAATCCAAAACATAAAAACAATTAATTGTTAATCATTATACAATTTAACTATCTAGATCTAATTTGATACCTACTAGAAACCACGCTCAATATTGAAACATTTTGTATGGTATAAAAAGTATCTTTGCAGGCAAAATTAAAAATGCACATCATTCAATAATCATTGTAAAACTAATACAATCATCGCTACGCTCAATGGAACCTAACATTTTTTAAAATGTTAAACATAAATCCATATTAATTTCAAAACAAACATCGTGTATGTATAGGTGTATTGTACATTTTTAAGTAGAGTTTTAAATCAATTAGTATCATCTAAACTATGGTCATCTAAAATTATAGGTAATATATTATTTATAATAATCGAATCATTGCACAATATTACTATGATTTATATATTACATTAATAATAAACGAAAATAATATATTGTATTTTGTATCACAAATGAGGACGAAATTGATGAAATATCTATACGCGATTATATTGCGATTAGAAGAAGACGCTTATTGCTACTGCACGAGCTACCTAGAAAAGACAATATCACAATAAAATAATAATAGTTTATACATTTGCAAACAAATGACAACATAATTTTCAATTATAAACAATATAGTAAGTTTGCTCATCTCCTATAAACAAAAGCTTGTGTTGAAAGTAAGAGGATCTTAAATTAGTCATTATATTTAAATACTATAATAATAACAATAAAATAAAATATAAGATTTACCTTTTACAGAATAATACCTTTTAATATAAGTATTAATAATATAATATGTGATACATATTATTATACGTAGTTATACGTGGCGATGGTGGCGTCTGCTGGTTCTGCGGTGTACCACGTGCAATATAAAAAACGCCGTCGTCGGGGCGGTCTTAAATGATTCACGGAAATTCGACACGAAATATATGTGCAATATAATAAATATCCGATTATGCGCTGCGTGCAGAGAGTCGAACAAGAGCCGAAAATTACATCGAACTCGATGCGTGCTGTAAATAATATTATATATTACCTATACATATATATTATATACACCGGTCGTCGGCTCGGGGAAAACGTAATAAAAACGGTATATACACGAGGGGGTTATCCCGTCTTTTGAACAGGGCGAGGGCGCGCGTTCGAATCTTCGCGTCTTTAGAAGACCTTTTTTTTTAAACGGTTTCCGAACGCTTTTCAAATGTCCTCATAAACTTACGAATTCCGGGAGCGCGCGCACGTGGTGGTTCCATATACATATATACACGCCGGAACAACGATGATTTATACAGGACGTATCCAACATTATCGGATCTTCCATCCGATATTGTGTGAAGCGGCAATAAAAGCGGTTTATCAGCCCGTCGCCGTCGCCGCCCTCCGACTCGTCGTCGGCTAACGCCTCTCTATGCCACCCCCCCCTCCTCTCACAAAACGACTGTTCCATCTCGAACGCATGGGGCCCAAAACGTGTGCGGGGTCCGAGATGAATAATTCAAAATACTATTTCATCGCAACGCTCCTGTATATTATATATATAATAATAATGCGAAATGAACGAGTTTGGTGGAGATTTAATGAAAATACCATTATATACGTATATAGGCGGAACCGCATATTATATTATATAATATAATATATACGTATATAAATTTAAACCGAAACAAGCACGCCTGAAGACCTTACTCGGCTTACTCGATTTTCATTGGCATCGTTTTGACGGTGATGAAAAATATGTATCGGTGAAAACTCCACACGCATACACATTGTATAAGTACATATAATACTCGTAGATTACTGAAATCGTAGTTTTATTCGTCCTTCCTACGCTGGCCCTCCCCCAAGCATTGACCACGCTTTAGTGCTTTACTCTGTAGCCTAAACGAAAAAAGTTTTCTCATTTTATACAGCAGTATATATATAATATATATGATACGTAATTGATTGTTACTATACTTGTTTTATAAGTTTGGTCAATTTTGTGTTCATTCATTATTTTTGTTATTTTACAAGAATTTTATACAAAGACTTTTTCAATGTTTAAATTCGATTTAATACGATGTTAAACATTAATAATCGTTTCGATTTTTTTGAAATCTATTCACTCTTGCATCCTGGACAATAATACCGATGAACTCCATTATAATAAAATATACATTCATTATACATATTATTAAGATACGTTTTCTCGCGTCGTTTCGTGCATTTATATACTTATATATATATATTGTGTAAGTATAATAAAGTCCCTATTTCCCCTTTGCAACGCCTCCAGAACGAATTACCGCTATTTGCGGTCGTTGAAAATTACACGTTGAAGAGTATATATATTATTATTATTAAGTTGGCGAAAAATACTCACCCCAATTCCGATTCCACCCCTACCTCTGCAGAGCGCTAATTTCCGAGACAATACTTAATAACTATAGTAATTATTCTTATTGCACTTTATAAAAATGTCAGAGGGGCGAAAGACGCCTATAAACGTCTTTGCAACTTAACGAATTGTTTTTCGCAGGGCGGACGAGTTATAAAAAGCGGGTGTCTTTTAGATCTAAATTTTCTTGTCGGAAATACAATAATGATAAATCCTACAAGTGTTTTAAATTTAATGATAAAATAGGATATTCTATCTGCATTTCAAACACAATTTTAATATTATTCATACGAAATTATGACGTTCACTGCGCATGTAGGTATATTTATTATTCGGTGAGTTCTTGTGTAAATACGTGAAAACCAGTAACCAGAAAACAACATTATTTCGAAATTCGTCGTACACATTTAATGTATATTTATATTATATCGTTTCGAAACGAAGATTGTCACTGCATCGAATATTATTAATATTTAACAGATTAGCTCGCGTATGATTTATCCATGTTGTTTTTTCTTGAATTATTTTAATATTTATTGGCTGTATTTATATACACACAAATCAGTGGTTTCGATCGCGAGATCGCTGTCCTGTCACGATACCTCATTAACATCTATTCCCGCGATTTGGAATGCGGTGTAATCATATATTGTATTATGAATATATGATATATTGTGATAATACGCGATATATAATTATTAAATCTCCATTGCCAATGTTTCTGCAGCTGGGAAATATAATAAAATAATATATAAAATTATCTTTGTCATAATAACTTGTCGACTGTTGTAAGTACATTTTAGTTTATGCTTAAATCTATACGTCTATACATAACTAATATAGATATTTATTATTCTACGGAGATCTAAAATGTTTATTTTTCAATTTTTATTTAGTTATTTATACGTTTTAGAAGTTTAACGAAAGTTTTTGGGCACGGCTTGTACATAACAATAAAATTGGACAAGGCGAAATGAGCATCGTATTAATCGACCGATAACATTCATCAACATTGTATTATTATAATATATAATCTGAATCAAAAACATGCACAACGCGTACAACACGCTGTTTGAATGATTTAAAATAATAACATATTACATTATTAATGTTGATATTTTACGCTATATAATCTGCATAGTATTATTGTATATCCGACGTACGCGTTCATAAGTCATGAGCTTTGGCTACGACACGCACATAAATAAATATTCAAATCAAAAACAGTAATTTATGAGATTATGTATTATATACATTAATACACACACACACACACATTTATATATATATATATATATAGGTACGTTGATACAACGGGCCAAAGTTAACAATAAATATAATATATTATAAGTATCAAGTATAGCATAAAATTCACGTTCATAATGAAATGTGTACAAAGTAATTCGTACGTGTGTATAATTATTATAATATATAATGTGTGGTTAAGCTGTAAGTATACGTATAGTTACTACACAAAAAATCGAATCAACACTGTTTTTGTTTCTGAATTCTATAGATCACACTTTCCATAAAATCTCAAAGGTCGACAGAATTATATAACATTACGAACGACCTGGATTTCAAAGATTGTTTTTCTTTCACTTTTTTTTTTGTAATGTCGTAAGCCGCGGCCCGGACGAACATCAAACGCCGCTCGCAGTAGATATAGGTACACTTATCGGTCACGCACATCACACACCGCCGTCTATATATCCTCTAATTGCCATTAACGTGTGAACCGGCTATTTAAAACATCGTAACGGTCACGACGGCCACAGTGGAGGCCCCACGCACTCGGATACACCTTCGATGAACGATATAGTTACAGTCTCGTAATATGAATTGAAAAACCACCATATCGTATAATACGCATATTAATTATACCTCTATATAATTATGTATGTGTGTGTGTGTGTGTGTATGTGTACAGAGTACATGTATCGCAATGTCGATTAAAAACGAGTAAAATGTAAGCGAACAACGGTTAAAATGAAAGATATTTATAATATTATATTGTTCAAGATCATTAATAACGCATGTATTAACGTGTGTTTTATGCATTTTATACGAATCAATAACAACTTGATAAGTTTAGGTATATTCTGCTCTAAACAGTTGAGACCGTATTATTATTGATAGTACCACCAAAGTTCGACGCGTGTGAAGTTAATACTGGTCTCACGCTGCAGCTGAATACAATGATCGCGTCGTAGGTGGAAGATCGTTGTTGTCACTGTTACACGTCGACGGCGTAGACGAATATATAAAGTATATGTTCAACCAACGTCTAACAGAAAGCACGTGTAACGAACGGGTCAACAACGGAACGGCAGATCAAATTTAGAGACGGCACGGCAGAAGCGAACAACGTACAAACAAACCCGTGTTCAGGGATCACAAGCACAATATGCCAATCGGTCGCTAACAACAAACAAAAGTCGCGGTTACGTTATAAAGCGACTTACACTAAGAGTACGTGACAACGGGCCGTAGTTTTGCCAAAGGTCGCGCGGACACTGACTAGACGGACAGATGTGTGGCACCTGTTTTACCGGTGACAGCATTCCAGACGAGATGAGGGGTGACGGAATGGCCGTTTAATAGACAGACTGTGTGATGCAAATGAGATTGCGCGAACATCCACGTTCTAACAAAACCGGAAAACTTGTAATATCACGGAATTTACATATAAATATTAAGTCGCTTTCAGGAAGCGATTGATACAGTATTGATATCTATATAATATACAGATACGATAATAATTTGCGTTTTCTTTTATTTTACGCTAGCAAATAAAATACGCTAATTAATAAATGTTTGTATTATTCGAAGAAATGAACATCCAGAGTGGATAAAAAAATTATAAGTTAGCAAATTATTCAGGAATGTTGGATGATTGCCAAATAAAACGAATTAACGTAGGTTTTATTTAATTATTTATAATAATAATTCATAATGATAAATATTTAATAATGTTCATATCGCACGCATACATGATATTACACTGATAATAATAATTATATTTTATGTGAATTTAAAATCGTAATAATTATCAATGTTTTCATTTTTATACCTGTTTATTACCAAGTTTTATGTATGTCAGTAAATAATATTATTGCTCTTAACACAAATAATACGCATATTATTGGGACTATATTATTTATTATTATGTATCGTGTTTCAAATAAGCAAAATCCACAAATCAGTATTAAATAGTTATTATGTGTTTTAAGACTAATATTTGAAAGTCTTCAATAAATAATAGCGAATAAACTATTAAAAACACGATTTTTTTCAAAGTATCAAGTAGGTAGGTATTATATAAAAGATATACGTTGCACTTATAATATATTATTAGCGATAACAACTCATTATATCAGTAGTAGGTAACGTCCTATTAAACTAATACAAGCATCAGATATAATATTATTTATGATGATAAAATTATATAATGTATAGGTAGGTACTATTTATTCTCGTAACAGATATTACGTTTTAAAATATTATTAAAATAAATGTGTATGACGTGATGTCCATAATACCTATGGCTATATCATCGATTATAAATGTGTTTATAATAATCAATGACATAGCCATACAGATAAATTGATTTACATTATATAATGCACTATATATTCCACTACAATCGTAATATGAATGCGTAAAAGCATAACGTTTCGCATAAAATTAATAAAAGTTATCGCGTTACGGTGATACTCGAGAAACGGTTTCGATTCATTCTCGTATAAGTGAACAACGCTTAAAACGATATTTATTTTATTACACATATAAGCGGTATTCGTGGGTTGTTATTACATATGTGTAAAGCATATTTTTTATTTATTTTTTCTGTATTATTATTTTTTAAATCGAAGAAAGTCTTCCACTTCTTCTTAAACGGTCCATTAAGGCAACGCGATGCGCGTCTTATCGTGTGTTTCACGTTATCGTCGTGTCGTTCCGTTTCGAGTATATTATATAATATTATGAATGGACCGTTTTATCTACAGCAGCCTTCCTCGCAGCGATTCTTTCCGTAAACTACGCACGGCGCGTAGGTATCATACGCAATGTACCTATTTACGTATATATTATTATTATACATAAATACACACAATATAATATATTATTATATGTATACATTTATGTGTAATATATATATATATATAGTATGATAATACCTATGTGTATCTAAAGTGTTCATCTATGTGTAATATTTATTTGACTCGATTAGCGAACCGTGTAAACAGGTTTAAATTCAACGCGAACAATGAACGGAGTAGAGAGCGAGTCCCATAACACAACACTCGTCGTTTGGGACCGCATAATGCATGCGTATGTGTAATAATTCATGCGTTTCTGATTCGATAGAGCACACGCGCACAATGGGAAAAGTTTTTTTTTCTCCCGTTCTTGCTGGTTCTTTTCGTCTCGCGACGATATTCTAGCGCGAGAACCTGTAGTCCACGAAAAAAAGATAATATTGTGCACATCGATTATGGGCATATTTTATTGTTATGATATTATGTGTGACTTAGGTATATGATACTAAGACTATCGCGTCTCGTGTATGACGTTTGTAAGGTATATTATAGTACCTAACTGTTTTTACGAAATCTTATTAGGTTTCGTAATAGATATAATCGTTCCGTAATAATATTCTCCTTTGACACACTCAATATGTCGTATACGTATGCATAGTACAAAACATTATTGTGATGATGTATACCTATCACATTACAAAAGGTTTATTTCTTGGTTTGGTATACAGCACTATTTACAATTTATTAAACGCCTTTATGGCTTGTTATAGGTACTGGTACCAATATTAAAAAATATATTCTTTCAGTTGTATATTAAATAATATAATTACATACGTTATACGTGGTCACAATGTAATTTCACTTTACATTTTTTTAACGTTCCGTTGAATTATCGTACTGCACACGATTGTCGGCCATGCTAACATGAAGTTTATACACGAGATTATCCATTTATATATATAAACATTATATTGGTTTGAGATATCTACGTTAAGTGTTCACTAAAATTCCCCATTATGTGCAGCTGCACATAAGACAATCTTATATACGGAGAACTCGTTATTTATCAATTGATATTATTTTCTTTAGCGTCAACATATTATCTAAATACTGTAGTTACCTATAGATAAGCGTTAGCATAGGTAGGTACGTATAATCATCATTAATGATGCTGGTTAGGTCAAGTCCGTCACTTTCGCAGTGTATTTTTTCACGGCTATCCAGTCAGGTCCTGCGTATAGTGAATGGTAGTGGTGGACGATCACGTCACGTGAGCTTCGGCGCGCGTATAAATTTCCCCAGAGACGCGATGCAGAATCATCCTGCCTCGTCGTCCACGTATCTCTCGGCGGTCGCGAGACGAATGAGGGGTGGGAGCGGAAAATTGAAGTGGGGGCGGAAAAAAGTACGGTCGTGTATAATCTATGTATATATACAGGAAAAATACATACATCGATGAGTAGGGTAAGGGTTTTCCACAGCGGACTGGGGCAAAGCTCGACGCGAGGGCAATATGGCGTCGACGGCAGTAGCAGCAGCAGCAGCATATATATATATACGCGCTGAGTTGTCCTGAATATATTATATACATAAAGTCTTGCCGTATCTATATATACATTCGGTTTTGTAGCGCCGCTGTTGCCGACACCGTCCTCGGCGTCATCATCGTCGCGCCGTATAGTGGTCCTTGCCGGTGCAGGCGTTACGCACATTTTGTACCCGACACCCCAACGGCGGCGGCTCGAAAGCGCATATATATAATAAATATTATTATATATGTGTGTGTTTGTGTATGTGTGTGTCGGCCGCAAACTTATAATTAACGTTATTACAAATTCAGTTTTGAAAACTCCGTCGCCGCCACTTCTTCACGTCGTCGTCGTCGTCGTCGTCGTCACCGTCGTCGCGCTGCAGCGTGCAATAAAGTGCGCACAGAGAATCGATGGTAGCGGCGTCGGTGGCGGCGCGCGGACGAGAGGGTTCGAGCATAAAACAAAAACGGTCCAGCGCCCAGATTAATATGTAATAATTCACATCTGTTATTTTTGTATAATAATTCTTCTTCCCTCGCCTTCTTCGTCGTCGCCGCCGCCGCCGCCGCCGCCGCCACTGTTGTTTTTCTTTATTGCCCTTTTATACATACACATATATATTATTTATGCGCGCGCGCACGTGTGTGTGTGTGTGTGTGTGTGTGTACATAAGCCGTGAATCTTCGCCGCCGGCACCGTCTAATTTTCCCCGAGCTTTCCATACAGATGCGACCCAGCCACTACTGGTGGTGCGCGCGTATATAGCCGCTGCTGCTGCTGCTGCTGTTGCTGCTGCCTTAGCTGTGGGGTGGGGCCGACGTGATTTGTTGCCGTCCGAGCTGACGATGCATACCGGCCTGGAGGCAACGCCACCGCCGTTTTTCATATTTTATCCTTTCTTTATTTTTCGTTTTATTATTACACACAGATTCTACGACGAGCGCAAGCAAAGCATAAATATATATTATAATATATATATATATATATACGTATTTTATACGGCTTGCACCATCTACATAATAATATTTTTGCGCAACCGACTCGGTGTACTGCACGTAATATTATGTATATATGACGTTGAGCATTCCATCCGCTTCCGAGTTCCCGACCTATATCCGACGACGCGTATATATTCATATTATTACTGTTATTATTGTATCCTTCCGCGATATGTCTGGCACAGACAATATATATACGCTCATTAAATGCATTGTATTCCGCTGTTAATCGCAAACCGAAATAAATGTGGTGAATGTGATATTATATTTACGAGAACATTTTTATTCGTATTCAATAAGCTAGAAATTACCATGTTCGCCGCGTTTCCCCGTATACAGCTAACGTTTAAATAAGATACCGTAAAGGATCCATAGTCGTATCATACAAACAAAGTATATTTTCGCAATGTTGTATAAGATGTTCGCATTATATAGAGCGAGATCAGACGTTAAATCAATATATATTATAGTGTATTTTTTTTATCCATTTCGTAATAAGAAATAACATATATATATATATATACACTTTACAGCTGGTAAACCGCAGTCTGCAGTTATTGTCTGGCACTATCATGCGACAAAGGCAATTGAAAACTCAAAAAACGTTTACCACCGCCGTCGGCGTTCTCTTTCGGCTATAAACTAATTAAAAAAAAAACAACGCGACTCATTTGTAGAGAAATTCGCAAAATAAATGAGTTCCACCTGTTTTTATTTCATTTTTTATTACGACCCCACAGCGTCACCCGCCACCCCCTTTTCGAGGCTCAGGCGGCGCGCTGCACTGCAGACCCACGTAATTTATGTAAAAAGGTATACCCGCAATTTAGTTTTTAAACGTCCATTCTTCATTTTCAAGCCATATTTAAATAAAAATAAAAATACCCGAGCAGCATATTCATGTAGCCACGTTTTCCGCGTGCCACGCGCATATACACTTTTCCCATCCGTGACGGCCAGGCTCTCGTTCCCCCCTGCCCCGGTACGCGTGACACACCGACCGCCGCCGCAGTCCTTTCTTTTTCTCATTTTTTCCCCATCCTTTTTTTTTTTTTTTAATTTATGTCCCTGACATTTGTACGGGAATACCGTATTACGGGACCAGCGAACCGATAAATTCGTTCTGCGCGCACCGGCGCTTTTTTCACCGCCGTCACCCCTATACCACCGCCCGCCTGCGATACCGTGTCCCCAAGCGTTATCTGTCTTCTGCCGTGTAGTATGGTAGTAGTAGTGGTGGTGGCAGTGGCAGTAATACTTATCTCTATGCCGGAGAAACGAGCTCGTCGTACCCCCTCCCCCCACACACACAATCAAGGGCTGACGGGCGGTGGCGGGGATACTGAAAAAAGGGAGTGCACGCCGCACAAATATAACAACGGGACGCGACGTGCTCGGGTGCAAATCCCGATGGTGTTCTGTTTGTGCGTGTCTATGTGTGTGTGTGTTTTTTCGCCGACGCGATAAATCACCGAGTAAAATAAACATATATAAAGGCGTAAAGCCAAAAGGAAATATTTGTTTAAAATTTGTTTTGCGCGCGCGCTGCCGCTGCCAGACAGGTACCCATATATACATATTATCCGTATCTACGCCGCCTTGCCCGCACCGCGGCCGAATCCTGCAGTATTACACTCTTACTCTTATTTTTTTCACCCCAAACCATAAAATATTTATACGACTAAGTACGTAATACATAATATACATTATTATTATTATTATTATTATGTATGTTTAGGTATACATTTCCGCGACGTGGTTTCGATTTTTGCTAAGATCCGAATGACTAGCTACTACAGCTGTATATACAGCATTGTTGCCTAATAGACCGCGAGTGATTCGTATATTAATACACCTAAGAAAAAAAATCGTTTCCGTACCTCTATTTCCTACGGTTCGTAGGTATATATGCGCGCTGAACTGCGTCGATAACTGCGTTATCCGTAGGTCACAAAATATAGCTGGGTCACGTGTTAACAAGGATGGTAAAAAAATAATCACTACGATATATTATTATTAGTTAACAAACTAAAAAAGTATATGTGTAATGCATTATATAGTGTGTACCTATCCAAAAATATAATATTTGACACTTATATATTAAATATATATATACTATTATATTTGAATACAGTTTTAATTTAAAATGTCAACCATTTTGTTCTTGGCATTATGCAACAATATTTAAAATTATTTAAAATCATCGTTGTCTATTTGATCGGTTTAAATTGTAAATTATAGTAATTTATAAACATGTCCATTTTTATCATCTTGGTACTTATTTACAACATTTGTAAATGAATCTTAAAACTATTTCGTTGTCCCATTAAAAGTTGCAATAGCTATGGAATTTCAGTGGGTTGCGATTGCGCACAAGGTCGTATATTTTAAATCGTACTCCGCAAAAGTATTTCTATTCGAAAACTATAATTATTCGCTATTTAGGTATATTGGACAATGTTTAGTGAAATATATACATAGCTATACGTTGAATTTTATGTCGAAAATAATAAACATAATTTTATTTAAAGAACGTGATGAAATTTGATAGAAAACGTGTTGATGTTGGGGCCGTTAGGTATATAACGCATATTACGAAAAATGTTTGCTATCGATAAATATTTTTTATTAAATATTTACGGATAGTAAATTATCAACAGTCACCATAAATTATAATGTTAATATAGGGAGTGTATTATTTTTAATACCAAATTTATCATAAAAAATTACCAGGTGCACTCTTTATACATTGTATAATATGTAAGGTGTTAAAAACGAGTATAACCTATATCTATCGATTCCGTACTAAATTAAAACTCAGGGTAAACAATATCTGTCGCTATAATATACTTTATGGTAAAATGTACAAATAGAACAGACTATACCGTCGGTTAATAGATATTTATAACCAAAATATATTATATATTTTAACTTTTATTTAAAAACATACATTACATTTTAATGAAGACATCTACCTACTAAAATATCAATTTAAAAACATATTTAAAAAGTTCCATAATGGTTACACATTTTAACATTTATTTCTATAATATTACTAAACAATCAATGATTTAAATAAATTATAAATAAATACAAGTAAATACCTATCAATATTTGAATTGCAAATCTTTTTTTTGTATTTGACTTATTTTTTAATTTGTTTCATTTATGTTATTCAAATCTCAACACAGTATGGTACTATATCAAATAGGTACTTTACAATTATATTATTTTGAAATATAAATCTACAGTGAAAAAATAAATGCATATCTAATATATTATATTCTATATTAGTTGTGTTAGTCCATAATTAAGAATAATACACAATACATATTAAAATACAATTTTCAATTCTATAAATATATTATATTGATTAAACAAAGAACGATGTTTTGGATCAACTCCAAAAATTATAATAGTTAATATGTTTGTTTTAGATTTACTATGTCTACCGATGAAATGATTAAAAATTATATTTATAACTCAAAACTAGTCTGTTAATAATAATAATGTAAGTACTAATATTATGCCAGACAAAATTGAATATAACTACGTATTCATTTTTAAATGTAAAGCATTTGTGACGCTATTTAATCGCGCATTATAATTTGAAAGTAGAGTTTAGATTTTGAGAAAATAAATGTAATAAAAAAGCACTAAAGACGAAAAAACAAAAAAATATTTAATGTAAACTAAAAAAATTAAGAAATGATTTATGATTCTACCAATTAACTAGGTATTAATTTTTTTATTGACGACTGTAGATTGTTATACAATCTATCTACATAGGTATTTATATAGTAAGTTCTATAATCATAGAATATATTATATATTATGTGTCATATTATATTTTTCATCGTGTAGGTACTTATTGGTACGCCTCCTAACAACGATACTGTGGGTACTCAGTAGGATATTATTTTTAAAAATAACATTGATAATGTGTCTTTTTGCAGGCCGTACAATCGATTTGTACTATAAATTCGTACAAAATTATTGTAATATAAAGGCAAATATAGAGGAAAAGTCAAAATTAAATTTATTTAATTTTAAATTTTAATAAAAAATAAATAAAATGCATTTGCATAAAAGAATTATCTTTCTACCATAAAATAGAAAAAAGTATTTGCTAATAAATTCAAAATCAATACTTATAAATAATAATATAATAATAACTAATAATTTATTAGTAATAAACAACAATACACTTACGATTTAATCACGTACATATATAATATATAAGTATGTATTATAACGACTGAGTAAAACGTGTTGTTTTTCAGCTATTGCTCACCTGGAACAAACAAAAAAGATGGACGTCATTAATGATTTATTCTGGTGCGATCGAAGCAAACTTGTGTTTATTAAAGTAGTTTTCATCTCAACGGCTATCCTGGTCCTATTATTATTTTCGAAGAAAAATACCCTTTCGATACCAACCTTCCCAACCGTCACTAAGAGTTTGCTTTTGTACAAAGTTTGTTTTCCTCTCTCACCCAAACTCGGGGTCTTTGAAAGTTCCTCAATAAACCCAAAGTTTACACCAATATTCTCTCTCACTATGTATTTATATAATATATATAATCTCGTTCACTACTCTGCCTCGGTATAATAATATTACCAGGTAAAATTTAGTTACGCGCGTATAACTGAGATGAACTCTTGCTTCTGCTCTTGCTCTCTTACGATCCTACATCTTCCTGCACGCTCTTTCTTTCTTTCGTTGCGTCTGGTTCTAACTAATTTTAAAGTTTTCGGCCGCATAAATTACACACCGACCACCGCACTGCCTTGTTGCCTGATGTATTATTGTACTCTACGGAATTTTTAACCCCGTCCAAAATGTATATATATATATATTATACACATTATAGCTGGCCGATGAAAAATGTACCGACCTTAAAGTTATTAATGGTCGAACGTGTTACCCAAAAACGTTGCACAAACTTTAATTTATTTCCCTCACCCTCACCATAGAGTCCGTCGTTGTTATATACGCACTTCACTATACATATAAATGTTATAGAACGCGCAAGCATAAATAAGTTCCCATAAAGCCTATACCAACGTCTCCCAAACAGAATACATCGCTGTTTTTATTATTTTTTTAATCGAATTTTTAACACCACTTCACTGCTATTAAATACTATGTATATATAATATATACAAATTACAAATTAATGTGCACCGACACATAAAATCGTTTATTATTACGATACACATTAATATAACTTGTCTATTTTTTGTTGAATCTAGAAGAAAATAACGATTTAATTTTAATCTAAACTATAATAATACATACATTATACATTATAATAATTTAATAATATTATTTGTAATGCAATATTGTTTTCTTGTTGTGAATTTAACAATTTATGAGAACTTTTTAAACTAAATTAATATAAAATTATACATAAATCTACTTCTATAATAAAATTGGTTTAAGAATACTATCCACCCTCTTATATTTGTCGTATTAAAATGTTAATATTAAGAGGAAAGTAAATATTATAGTATAGCAACTATACCATAAAATCGTATTAGTTATAAAATATTTTTATGATAAAATCTCTGTGTAGGTACTCCTAGATAAATAGGTACCAAAAATATATTTATACAGATTCAGGGAAATTATTAAATTAATATTAATATTATTGATTAAACTGTTATTTAAAAATATTTTTGAGCAACTACTTCACATTTTGAAATACAAAAGCTTATTAGTATTTCCTTTGAAAATCTATAAAAACATAAAACAGAAATTCGATCAGATTAAATCTCTTCAAACAAATATAATATGCATAACGGTTTATTGTACCTACGGTAAAGTGCATTCTATTCTCTACTATAAGCCAACTACACTGCAATCCTCAATTTTAAACATTTCATATTATTAAAGCAGAAAGTTGTATATTTTAAAACAACAAATTTTGCATATTGTTTTTTTTTTGAATAAAACAGTTATTAAAGCTATTAAAATGTAACAGATTTGACACAGGTGTAACAGGTATGGAATTATTGACTTCATTAAATTTACATTAATATAATATGTAATCTTACAACCTCGAACTATTTAAATACCTACGCCAAAATGATACACATAATATAATGCTGAAATTTATTATAGGTACGTCGCGTATTTAGATTTGTTTTCTATATTCCTATATTTTAAAGTGAATAAATGTTCGGATGTAGGTACCTAATATCATATAATAACAAAACAAATAATAACTACATATTATATTATATTGGATTTTTTTTTTTTAATGATTTGAATAATTTCGTGTTTGAAATGTTAAATATTTTAGTTTTTAGCTAAATATAACATAAGAATACTCGAGCTGTGTCGCTACAATAAGTCGTTACAAAATGTATATTTAAAAAATAAAAGTTGTAAACGTTAAAAATAAACGTCAAGCTTGAGTGAATTACTATTGCAATTAAAAACTTGGGTACATTTTAGAATTACAGTAAAACACAACACGTCTTATTAAAACTAATATTGTAATTTCAGTTTGATATTTCGACTGTAATATATTATTTAGTATAATAAAGCGTGTATAAAACCCTTCGCTCGGAGAATGTGCGTACTAGTCTTTCGCCAACGATATTGAGCCATAAATTTTACTGAAATATCACGTGCATTTTAGTGACGCGTTGATAATTTATCATTATTATGTGCATTCGTTACTTCTTTTTATTAGTTATTATTATTATTGTTATTACCATCATCATCATCATCATCATCATCATTATCATCATTGTTATTATTTCGTTGCTTTATCCGTGGGAAAGTGCACTGTATGTGTATTATAAACCTATAAACGCTTTCATATACGTACAATATCACTATCATGTACACACTACACGTTAGGTACATGCACCAGACTTACGTTTTTTTTTTTTTTAACAGTGTTAAAACAACATTAATATTCGCGTATTTTTCGAAAACAAAGCGGGCTTAGGCGTCTGCAGTACGCCGGTTGCGCGCGACATAACCCGCCGCCGTTATATCACAGGTACAAAATGTACAATATAATATAATAATATTTTGTCTTTCCGTTTTCATTGTATAAACGAATTCTGTTGAAACAACAACAACAACAAAATAAATAAATAAATGCCCGACCAAACAAACGAACGCATTATGTCGTAGCCGGCAAAGTATACGGCGGCGACAGTAGCAGCGGATTAAAACGTTTTTTTTCACTCTCTCTCTCGCCGTCCGCCGCCGGCTTTACGCGCACACGGCGGCGCGGTTTCCTATATCCTGGCCCCGTACACGATAATATTATTATAATACGCGTTTATAATATTATACATATTATATGGGTACCGTGTGTACACGGGAGGACACGATATAATAATATAATACACACAATATGTAGGCACGAATAATACGCGCACGGACTTAAAGAAAAACGCGCGATAATAATAACACGGCGGCCGATCACAATGCGAGCGTGTGCCATTTGCATAATGTAAGCCCCGTCGGCCCGCCTGCGACACAATACACATTCGCTCAGGTGCGAAACCTACAAAATATTACGCGTATTATAATAACGGCGACGGTAGTCCGGCAGTCGGCGGACGGCGGCGCGCCAAAAGCGTTCGCGAGTCACTATTATTATTATTATTATTACACATTATATATGGGCACCTGTAGTATAATATAATATAATATTAGATCGTACATAAACATACAATATAACATCCTATTAATCGTCGTTCGATAACTCATTATAAAACATATTATAAATTTCATAATATTGTACGCGTGTACCGTTCGATGAAGCGACATTTAGCAGGCTAAATTATATGTACAGCGCGGTCGTGATTTTTGAAAAAATGTTCACATTTTTAAAATTTAACCGATTCCCCGAATACTGAAATACCTACTTGTGGTTGAAAAAGTATAACTTAAAATCACACTTCCCTTGATCTAGAATCGTTTTGTTCTGATAAGGAAAATCTAAACATTTAATTTGGGATATAAAAACCTAGCCAGAATGCTTTTTTTGTAGAAATTAAAACACTTTTACGAATAATGCCATAATTGTTTTTCCTTTTGAATAACATTTTTTTTTTAATTCGTTTTTTATGTATTACAATTATATGTCAAAATAAAAATAAGTAATAATATTGATGAGTAATAACTTAGAACAATAACATGAAACGTCGCGAAGGGGAGAACGTTCAGTAACAGAATTTAATAATTATTACTAGTTAGCTTAGACTTTTTACTATAAAATAGATTTTTAGGCTAATTTATTTTTAATCAGAGGTGAATTTTTTATGGTAATACATGTTGTTAATGAAATGGTTGGTATGGTTTGTTCATTTTGAATGGAATCTTTTATTGATATATTAACAATTATTCTTGATTTTATATCAAATGTGTTTTTTTATTGATAGAAACCTCTTGTACAAGTGATCAAAAACCCTAAGTTACGGAAAATTTATTCATAATGAATAGAAATCCTTCCCTGCAAGATAACTAATATCATAATATAAGGTTCCCCAATCACGTAACACGGGCCCATCTCATACGTAATTATAATGTAGTTATTACAATAAAATAATCGTATTATACTATTATTCTGCCCACGGGACACAATGTCACAATCTAGGATTCTGCTACAGCTGCAGGACGATGAGTATCTGAGAGCCATCACAGTACGATATATCAATATTCCATTTTTGTTTTTTTTTTCATTTTCGTCGAGTTATACGTATAAATGTGTTATAAGTTATAACACAATAAACGCTTACGACTGGCATTACTGCTACAGTAGAATTTATCTATAGCAGTAATAATAATATGTGATCGAGTGGAGAAAAGTTAAACGCTCGTCGGAACTATATTATAGTAAATACTATGCTGTGGTTTGCGTGTGTATATAGAACAAACAGCGGGCGAGCTTAAAACAGTTTAAACGTCAATAAATTATAGCGCCCATGACGTTCAAATTATCTTGTTACCAGTTAACAGGACCATTACCGCGACCATTGTGTAATAACAGTTAACGACACCTACGCCCCCGCACGTACCCCACTATACATATACACGGACCGCGCCGCGCGCGGGCTTGACGACTCGTACACCGATGTATACGACACGCCGAAAATGTTGTTCGACATTTTTATCGTACGCGTAAATGTTGTATCATTATGCGAATAATAATAATAACAATAAAATATACTGGACGATAAATTATTTTATTGTACGCCCCGTGACGAGTAAACACATTCGTATATATATATATACATATGTGTAGGTATAAATATATTCGACGGTAACACAACGCGAGTGCTTTATATTGTCTTAATTTCTATACCAAGTATAGTAGTTATAATTGCAGTGTTAAAAGGTGAAGGGGCAGATTTCTGGGCCAGGAAATTTTTAAGTGAATACTATTTTAAGCAATACGTCTCCTGTGTCTTATAACATTATTAGAAAACAGGATTCTGAAAAAAAAAATTTTTTTTTATTTCATTATATAATATATAGGTTATCGTAGTCGATTTTTTTCATACAGCTGGTGGATATATTATTAATTAAAGGCAATGTGTGTGTGTGTTTTTTGTTTAAGTGATTCACAGTTAAGTATTGCACTCATGTAGGTTCTGAAATTTGTTACATGGGACCCAAGAAGGTGTATCTAGAAGCCGATTTTTTTTTATTGTGTGCTTTAAAGAAAGGCTCACACAAGAATTTGTTGGTATATAGAAAAAAATGTTTTTTCTGTTTGTATAGGGTTGACTATTAGATACATCAAATAAAATAGTTATTAAAATTGTACATAATTTTAGATCTGCATTTTGTATTTGGTCAAACCACCAAAATTACTGTGTTAAAACTATATTGGTTTACATTTAACGAATTTTAAGACAAGATAACTCCATTGACATTATTTGTACAATATCAAATATTGAGATGGCATTTTATAAACATTTATTGTTTTAGTTTAGCAATTATGTGATTATTATAACCTAATTTTTAAACAATAAATATAATATATAAACATTGATTATAAATACTATTGTATAGGTAGTACTGTATACTTATATAGATGGTATTGTCATCAATGCTATTATGCATATACATGCAAGACTACAAAAGGCAAGCAAAAAGCGTGCGTGGTATCATAAAGTTTACACCCGTACGTTTTTTATCCGACGAAATGTAAACGCGTTCAGTTACGATATTAATCCTAAAGCGTTGGCATCATGCAAATGCAATGGCATGAAGTCATAACTTATATTATACAGCCGAAACGTTTCGACTGTACGGAGATTAATTCGTATTTCAAGAATTAAACCCGTGCACGCGCCAGATTGTTTCCGTATCGTTCAAACTTTTCTCCTCCGCCCATTCAACCATCCGCAACTAGCAGCCCTTTTTTGGTTTTCTTCGCGGCAATTATCGTAAAATCTCAGCAACAGATAGTATATATATACATAGTACATACATACACGTATACCTACTATGTGTGTGTATATACACACACACACACCCGCACATATATATACATATATTTGTCTAAGCCGACAACAAACCGCACCACGCGTCTCACGTAATTCTTTAAAACCGCCGTCGAGAAAAGTTTTCTCGCTCGCACTACACACCTCCCTACCGAAACCTCCACATGCCTTCCTCACCACCCCCCCCCACGGTCGACGGTGGCGGCAAACGGCCCCTGCGGAATCCAGTTTAATTTCAGCACGGACGGAATACGAGAACCCGGAGAGATAAATAACACGCGCGGGATATATCATATTAAAGTTTTGTAATATTTCCCGGCAGCACGTATGCGCGGGTGTGTGTGCGTGCGCGTGTGCTTATATATACGAAAAGAGTGAGCGACCGGGGGTTGGGTAAGGGAGGACCTTGTATAATATAATGTGCCGTATACTGTAGAGGCAGTGGCGGCGGACCGAGGAAATTCATCTTGGAAATATTTTTCTTGTGTATACGCACACGCGGGGGTGGGAATGACGTTTCCGGATGAATTATCGCCGGCGACCGATGGTAAGTGCGCACCGCGTCCTATCCTCGTGTACACATACACACACATATAAACATATAATATATATATATATATATATATATATATATATATATATATATATATATATATATATTTACGACGAGGGGGCGTGCGTGTTTGTGTCTCCCCCACCACGGTCCTCCCGTGTGCAAGCGTTATTTTTCTCCCCGACTTTTTCTTAGAATATTATAGATTAAATTTATAGACGACTGTATATATATATATATGCGTTATTTTTCCCTCCTTATCTGTTATATTTCATCGGACCGTTCAGTATATTCGCTGTTAAATATTACATCATTACTACGATACGACCAGCCAGCCACTAGCCAGCCAGACAACGGGAAAGAGGGGATGGGTGGGTCTGGGTGAAACGAGGAATTCATAGAGGATCGTCTCGATAATAATGTGGTTTGCCAAACGTTATTCTTTTACTCGGACCGAACTAGATTGCTGTATATTCTATATTATATTATATTATATATAATATAGTGTTATTATCATCGTATTTATTTTTATTTTTTATTTTTTTGTTCACACCAATTCTGCAGGAGAAACGTCGAGGTCAAAGATTTTGCCTTGAAGACAGTAATGATATCTATTATGTAAGTTATTTTTAAAAAATTAGTTTAATATTTCTCAAAAGAACATATTTAATAAGACATACGAAATTTGATTAAAAATATTATGTGTATCTATTCTGTATTCTGCAAATTGCCTAATATTTTGTTAAAACGTAAAAAGTGTAAAAAATTTTTGGTGAAGTTTATAAATATAATTTTTCTAATTAGGTTTGTCGTGAAAGGAAATGTCGGAAAATGTAAATTATTGTTAACGTAAGGTCTTTTGATGCTGGTTTGCGATGAACGTTTAAAATAAGAAAAAGAAACAATTAATTAAAATTATAGGTGCGTACCTATATAGTTATTTAAACAAGATGAACAGAAAAAAATGCCGTGAATCGAGAAAATGTATTAAACTAAAAAATCGTTTCGAATCATTGATTAAATAGAAACACCGAAATACCTTTTCTCGACCGAGTGAAAAATAAACGACATCAGCCGCCAGAGAAACGAAAAAAAATATTAAATTAAATTTGTCTTAATTATATGACTAAAGTTTTACACATTAAATTTTACAAAATATATATATTATACAGTATAGCTCTTGGCGCAGATTAATAGAGAACTACTATGTATATACACGCGTCTCTCGAGGTTAATATAAAAATGTATAATATATTCTCGCGTTCGTATAATATAGTGTGTAGCAGTGGAGAAGCAAATGGACCGGCGTGCAAGAGATTATTTTCCATTTCCGTCTCTCCCCGAAAGCTATACTATGCTGCAGCAGTATCGCGCCGGCGAGGAAAACAACCCGTCTGGGACACTGCAGCATGAGAGGCGGACAATGTATCGTCATCCGAATATGAAATAGAACCGTGTATATCCGCCGTCCAGACAAACAATGGTCTCGGCTGCCGCTATTACTATTATTATATTATTGGTGCCATCCATTTGTGTTTCTACGGAATATACCATAATATATATAGCGACAACACGCCCCAGTGTCGTACGATTTATCGTCGCTCGTTCATCATATTTCGTTCTTACATATCCTCCACTTCTATGTGTGTATAATATATATATATATATATATATTTGTGTGTGTGCGTGTGTATTGTACATGCGGATGATATATATATATATTTTAACGATATTAAAGACGATCGTTAGTATTTTGTTTTCAGCTTCCGGTCTTTTCCTGCAGTCGTGTAATGATGGAAAACGTAAGCCTCCCATTTCCCCTAAAACCGTTTCTGGCCGGTTCTTGCCGGCAAAAATAATTTCATCATCGGCAAAATAGCAACATATTATATATACTTCACTTAGCAGTTTTAGACTACGATATTTAAGGACATAACTACTTGTAGAAATATATAAAATTTTTGCATTTCGTTAATTTACGTATATCTAGATAATGATTATATACTGCGTTTTTAATCATACTATATCTCATATAACGGTTGTTTGAGAATAGAAAATACTAAATACATCAATCTCGGCACATTAATCGAATTTTCCGACTTATTAAAACATATTGTAGTAACGATTAGTTCTAGATTTCTGCCGCTCACTATATTTTTGAGTTTAAATTGTATTACACTGTGGCACAATATTTAAAAATAGGAAAGAGGTACGTCATATCTTATTAAAATCCCATACATCATAAAAGTCGGCGTGTGAATGTATCGATCATCATAATAATTACGCGCATAGGTTTATTATAATTTATAGCAATATTCAGCCTGACGGAACGAATCGCTGATGCTCGTCCGTCAGTGCTCGCGGTCAGGTTAAGCTGGATGCCATCGTCATATCACACCCTATATTCATATTATTATACGGGAACAGGAACATCTGAGGAGAACGTCCTCTCCGAAGATTTATCGCGGTGGCGGCCATCATTTTTAGCGCAAACGTCACGTAGCAGCACGCTGCAGCTGTATCAGCCGTCACCTCTGTATGTGATAGTAATAATAATAATAATGAAAATAATAATATAATATACGCGTAGGAAGAAAGTAACACCGCCGACCACCACCGTCTATATACGCGTATTATTTTAAAGGTACACGTGCGACGGTGGCGGGAGCTTATAATAATAATAGTAATAATAATAACAACTTCGAACGCGACGCGAGTATAGTATAAGCGCTGGTCGTAAATCGTCGCGTCGTTGCGAGACGCGTATCGAATACGATCGCAGCAGTAAAAGTACCTATATTATTATATATTATTTATATACGGTGAGGCACGGTGGCTGCTGTGTACCTATATAGGTAGAAAAAAGAGCTTTTTCCTGGTGAAAAAAAGACGTTTGGCGGTGTGTACGCGTATAGGGTCGCGGCGGCGGCGGGTGCGAGCGGCATCGACGAGGTGAGCGAGCGCGCCGGGGACCGCAACGTTTCCGGATTTGAATAAATAACGTATAAATATCGACGAGCACGTATAACGTCTCACTTGATAATATTATTATTATTATTGTTGTTGTTGTCGTTGTTATTATTATTATACTTTTTTCGGTTTCTATATATACAATATTTTCTTTTTCTTTCTTTCTCCTCCATATTATAATATATAACACTATAATGCCGCGTATATTATAATATATATAATTTATTATTTACGCGTGTGCGCGTGCACACACACTCACACTTTGGTCAGGTCTCGCGTGGAAATATCTACTATAATAAGGTTTATAATGTTATATATATATATTGCGCGCACGGAAATGAAGATATTTCACCGGCGATATAATATATAAATCGTTTACGCCGGCGATTTATTACGTGTAGATGACACGCGGACCCCTCGCGCTCCCCCGGGCGATGTTGGAATTCGAAAATCGTATTAAAATACCGAATGCGCGAGCTGCACACTTCTATAATACGTAGGTAATAATAAGAGCCGAGTAATACGGCGGTTCATCATCACGTGGGCTCTCGTGCGCCGGTTAAACGTGTATAGAGGTACACACTGCTTTGCCGCCATGTATATAATATGAGGTGTATATGGTAATGTTATTATAACGCACGCGGGTAGTATATCATTATAACATGTACTATGTAGGTATTTTAATTTTTTTTTTCAAAATAATATTCTACCTAGGCCCGAGTTTGAGTCCGACAACGACCGGCGCGTGTTAGACTTGCCTGTACGACTTTGCAGGCCACCTCGGGTGTTAAAAATATTATTTCGGCTAAAGCGCTTGTAAAAGCATACATATACATATATAGCTACGATATAAGTGTTATATTATATTTTATATAATTTATATTGTACACACGTTCGTATCTCGATGCATTATAATATTTAATTTTATTTCACTTAACGATGTTAAGTTTTACATCTTTAACGCATATAACAAACATATAGTAAACGATAATAAATAATTAATTAAGATCAAGTTGTATTTTAATCTATGAGATTTTTTATTTGTTTTTTTTATTTCTTATCAACGTAAACGGACAATACAAACAAAATATTTTTACAAATTCCACGATCCCGAAATAATTGGGAGAAGGCTAGAGATACCTGTATCCTTGGCCCCTGCTATCAAATATATAGATAAATTTTACAATTATATTATTTATAACTGAAACATATTTACGTTTATCGTGTTATGCAGTACCTATATTATATATTATTCAATCTATGTTACTCATTTTCGTGTTATAAACCATGTATTATTTTTTATTTGTGTATGTATATATAACACATTTAAAAAATATATATAATGTATTGTCACGTCCAAAGGCCATTGATGCCGTGGATCGATTAAAATAAAAATGTATCTTTACTATTACAGTCTCTGCATTCCGCTGCTTACGAATTGCGTCCTGTATAAAAAGGTATAGTACTAATTGCATCCTAGGTTTTTCTTGAGCACGTCTGAATTGCATCCTCATTACCTGTGATATCTTAAATGTTTAAAAGCGAAATTATTGGTTATTATCAATTATTATAGTATTATCGATTTAATAAAAACAGTTACGTTAAAACTTTGATAATTTTCTTGTGAGTTATGTTTTGTAGACAAACACAATTATTGTCGCTGTGCAGTGTTAACAGTTAAATTATTTACACGTGTTACTTTTTTTTAAACCAAGTTTTTAACTTTGACTAACTATGGCGAGTGAAATTAAAACTACATATGGCGAAAAACAACAAGATTTATTTGTAATTGATGTATACAAATTTCGCTTCTACAAGTACTTAAAAAATAATTTAAAACAGTGGTGTTGTTTTAAAAAAAACTTGTACAGTTTATAATTTTTTTGAACTCCGATAATGATGTACCTAGTCAAAAAAAGTTATTGATCATAGTCACGATGAAGAAAACGAAATATTTAACCGTCAAATTGTGAGTAATAAATTAAAACGAAAAGCTATCGATGATATTTGTAAAAAACCAAGTAAAATAATTAATCGTGAATTACACATGATATAGATACGTTAACTACATATGATTTACAATTGATCAGAAAAAATATGCACTATGCACGATGGTCTATTTTGCCCAAATTACCAAAAAAAAAATTGGAGGAATTGCATACTTCATTAGACAATATAAGCGATTTCTTATTAACGACCCGTAGTGAAAACTTTTTGTTGATAAATGATAAGTAGGGAACGGACTTTAATGCTATAAAAAATAAGAAAAATGTCTTAAAAATATACGACTTAATGCCTTAAACAAAATGCTTTAATATCAAAAAATTCCTTAAAAAACTTTAAATATTTTTTTAAATTCAATAAAAACATAATTTTGAACAGTTTTGTGTATGTATAATATTTTTCTGCTGCAACTTTAATCTCGCAAACCTTGAAAAATAAAATATTTCCATCAGTGGAAAATATGTTTTTACTGGATTCTTGTGCATACGTACGTAATCAACAACGGTCAGACGGTTTAGATTTCGGCATCTTTCACAACACTATTCAAATTAAGCAAATACTGACGTATGACTGACAACTCTACGAGTACCTACTTATAATCGGACACCAATTAATTTGGATTAGTTATTTACCGTTATCGCGTATTGTAACGTTATCGAAGTTATTTACAATTAAAGTCATTTCACACTAACGATACGGTCACGGTCCTTCAATGGGTACCTCTGTTTGATAATTATCAGGGATATTATTGATATTTTTCAAACTTTGAGAATTATATATAGGTAGGTACAATCAACTAATCTTCTTAAAAGTAACTAATTTACAAAATAAAACAAAACATTTAAAACAATTTATATTTAATATATATATATTTAAAACATTCATAATTCCGAGCAATAAATATATAAAAAAATACCTAAAAATGAAAAAATGCTTTAAAAACAAAAAAAGGCAAAAGAAAACAAAATAAAAGTTTCATTTTTAAATTTTCTGATATATGAATCGAATTATTTACTTGGAAAGCATTATCTTATGCCACCCACTAAGAAATGTATTTTGCATCAAAGTCCGTTCTCTATCCTTATCATTGATAAGGAATCGAATATTTTATTATTTTATTATAAAAGTAACTTAACGTTTTTAAGCAATGTTGAAACAACTTTTGTTGATGGAACTTTCAAAAGTTGCTCAAGCCTTTTTATTAAATTTTCACAGTTCGTGGCATACAAAATTGTAAATATATACCACTATTATATTTTTTACTTCCTGATAAGGAATTCAAAGCCTGTAAAAAGGTGTTTTTCCACATTTTATCTGAATGTAATAAAATCAATATTATATTTTCTCCAAAAAAGTGTTTGCAGATTTTAAAAAGGCAATATATTTGGCATTTTTTATCAGTTTGGCCTTCAATAACTCTAAAGGGATATCGATTTCATTTGGTTCAAAGCTGGTATAGGAAAATACAATCAATTGACCTAAATTCTGAATATAAAATTAACAGCGATTCGAATAAACACTTTGTTTTTTGGATTACTGTTTCTTCATCTTAACGAAGTGATTAACTGTTTCACAGACGATTTAATATATATTAAACCGTTGGATGAAAAAATTGATATATTTACTGATTATATATTAGAAACATATATACTACTAGAATCTAGTTTTCCGTCTTCATTATGATAAAAATACTAGGCTACTACTATGAAAACTACGAATATTTGTGAAGCTTTTTATTCTAAGCACAACGCGATGATTTATAATGTAAATCTAAACATTTTTCAATTTATCGACTCCCTGAAAAGGTTACAAACTAATATTTATTTAAAACAACGTTGCATTTACTTAAACAATTTTTCAACCTCAATAACTAATAAAAAACAATTTTTAAAACAGGCAATGGCAGACTTTCAATAAAAAAAATTGGTAGACTTGAATTTATAAAAAAGTTATCTTTTAAATTTTTACCGGTACTATGTTTTTATATAGTTAAAATTACAAAATAAACACAAATACAATATATTTTTCACCAATAACGATAAAAAATTTTATACAGTTACAATTTTATTATAAAATACAAAAACAAAAATAATATAATAAGCAAACACAATTTTTTTAACCTTTATATAGTAGTAACTATTACTATAGACATTCATAAGTCTGTACAAAAATGAGAAGGGAAATATTGTTTAGTTTTTATAATACACAAAACGCAATTGATACCTATGAAACATAAACAAAATTTGGAACGCAACTAGTATGACCCCAAAAAATAACCGGGCGCAGTTAGTATGACCTCCAAAAAAAACCCGGGACGCAATTTGTATGCAGTCCTACATTTGAATATTATGACTAACAATTTATTTTAAACGACCATATAAGATATTATTGAAGGTAATCTTTATATTTAACCCTAAACTACATAATAAAGATCATCAAATACAATACGAAATTACGAAGTAATAATACTATTGATCACTTTCAGAAAACAGAGCTTTGGCAATTTTGTATTATGAATAATAACTGCTTAAATTCCTACTGATGTAAATAAGTTATGCATTTTTAAATCTACGAATCAATAAATAAATGACTAGTCATCGGTGAACAAATTTACTAGCGTTTACATAATATTTTTATACATTTATGAAATTATTTGTTTTGTTTTTCTTTTACTATTATAGCTGCTTACTGCAGTAGCATCATCTCTATCAAAGTATTATCTTAGATCGAGTTATTCTTATAAACTTAGTTTTTTAAATATATTATAATATATTTCTTGTTCTTTTAATTGATTTCTTATCAGTTATTCTGACTTTTTTTGTCTCCAAGCCAAACAATTGATTAATATTATATCATTAAGAATGTTTATAGCCTGTAGTATTTTATAGGAAGCCGCCATTGCCCTTTATTTGATAGGTCCCTTCAGAATGCATGCAATTTTACTAGTTTTAACTCGTCATTCAATCGTTTTGTGTTTATTTTTGGATCGTATTTATAATTTATATTTTATAAATGTTTCAACTTTGTTTGAATTCCTATATACCTACTAATTATATTACTATTAATTTTATATGTGTACATTATAATATGCCTATTGTAAACATACTAGGGAGCTTTAATCTCTGATCGCTTCGTTAACCAGCCCTCAACCAATCTTTATTTTCCGAGCTTCAATTTTTTGTTGAGATACTTTTCCCTTTTTTGTTTACTTTTTTTTTTGTTTTTTTTTTTTGTAACGCATCTTTTTCATCTGATATCTGAAGCCTTTTTCTATCCATTTTAAAATTTGCAAAACAACACGAATATTGACTGCTATGATAATTATTTGACAAAACTTTTTTGTATAGAGATATTACAGCAGAATTGTATTATATAATTAATAAAATGTAATACAATAAGATAAGATTTATCAATCATTTTCATAATGTAACTCTTACTGTTTATATTCAACTCCAATTATATAATATTTATTTTATATTTTGTTAAACATGCAAATTTATAAACATTAATACATATAAACGATTTAAAATATATATTTTATTCAATGATGTATTACACCAGTAAATATCCATTTAAAGTATAACGATTCTGGAAATACACGCGTGTGATAAATGATGATATTATAAAATAATATATTATTATATAACTTTGGTGGGTGAAAAGTATAAGGCAAGTAATATTTTATGGACAAAATTACTCGTATGAAAAAATAATTGCATTAAATTGCTCGCTATTTTATGAGTCGTACCGAGAAAAAAACAAGTAAAAAAATAACTATAAAAAAGATAAAAATAATTTCGAAAGTTCTCTTTATACACCTATATAATATTGTATTGTATATACACATATATATAAATATATTATTAATATTATTATTATTATTATTTACGATTAAGTGTCATCAAAAGTTGTATATAAAATTATGGCACGAAAATATGGGAATGAAAAAATGTGAGCAACAATAAATTAAGGACTTGCCAAACTGGGAAAAAAAAATATCGATAAAAACCGCGCTATCCTCGCGAAACGAAATGTATTCCATTCGTACCAGCAAGTTAATAATAACTATTGGGCTGTGAATTTCTAGAAAAATGTATTATTTTAATTTACTGTAAAATTGATTAAGTACTTTCTGGTGTTTTTACATCATTTTTTCATTGTTATACTATTTTGATATTTTTAATAATTTTGGTCAATTAAAACTTTTTACACACGTCTTATGAGTTATTTTTTCATTTTTATGTTATAAATGTTTTACACGATCTGTACGCATGTCGTAGTTACTTAATTCATAATATTTTTGATTTAAAATATTTCACACTTGAGAGATTTCTATATTTTTAAATTATGAATCAAATGTATACTTACTATTTTTTTTATACTAATTATTTGGGGTTTTTATTTTATTTTTAAGGTTTTATAGTGCATTTTTTAAAGTTTCTTAATACATTAAATTTACATCCCTAATTCTAAGGTAATGCATAACTTATTTAAACATTAAAATATTGTACATAGATACCTATTCATTTTATTTTTGTACATTTGTAACCTGCAGATGAAGACTTATGGTTGAAACTTTTTATTGCCTATATACATCATTTTTTGTAATAGGTACTCTCAGCATAAATTTAGTTAAATGTTATTTATTGTAATACACGACAATTGAATACATATTTTTATTATAATATATAAATCTGTTTTATAAATATTTTATAAAACTTTACACTGCAGTGTTTTTGCAAACAGTTCGCATGGATTTTGCTTACCATCCCTACGTCTCATTGTTTCGTTTACATGTGTGACGTTAATAATAATCGATTGTGCTGTCAAAACGTGAACACAATATTAAAATAAATTCTCGCAATTCAATATTTATTGTATTTTGGTGTTTAAAATTGATTATGCACACAGTTTCAGTATTAATTTTCTGATGGGATTAAACCGAGTGAAAACCTATAAATAAAAAAAAAAAAAAAAAGAAGAAGCCTATACCGAAATATCGTGCGTGCCGGTATGACCATCATCGGTTCGGTAATCGTGCGCGAAAATCCAGTCGAATTTATTAATGGCGGCACCGCCGTAATTTCGTTCTGCTCACACCTCCCGCCACCCAAGTTACACCAACGGCCGCGGTAGCGGACTGCGGTCGTCGCGTTTTGCCAAAACAAACGGTTTTTCTTACGCGACTATTTCTGCCTGCAGCAGCCCCTTAGCAAGTTTATACACACACACACACACACACACACACACATTTAATATAATATATTACGACCGACCGGGATCGTCTAGTCCCGAAATTATTTTATGAACCGAAAACTGAACCTCACGGAATGATACTCCCCAACGACGATTTTAGGTATATTCGTACACTTATATATTACTATGTTGCAGCAGTATACACTACGTCCGAACCGTGAAGATGTAATATAGCAATGTTTGTTTTTCATCACTAACTATAGGTATACATATATATGTTATATTATATAGGTACAACATTATAATATAGATACGTGCGAGTAATGTAAAATGCACATCAAAACATGTTGTTGATTGTACGTAGTGTATCTTGCAACTAATGTTTGTGATAAAAGGGGCGTGAGTGATGAAATAATCGTAAAATATTTTCTATAATATATTTATATCATTGACATAAAAGTCTTGCAATGCTACACGAACCGGGCTATTTTTTCACTTAAACCTGCAAACCGGGATAGATCAAGATATATTTTTATTACTAAGCCCATGAAGAACTTTTTAAAGTCTGAATTGTTAGATTCAAAAATGCTGGATTTTTGACTACGTTTTATCAAATGTATACTATTAATATCAAGATTATACCTATCTTATATAATAAAACGCTAAGCAAATAGTACATTTTTCTGTATTTTCTATAAAATATTACTAATAAGTAATAAGTAATATTGTGGTAATTATTATTGAATAAAAATTATTAATTTTGAAGATTTTAATAGGTTTTTAAAATATGTTAACAAAAAATTAAGTTCTAGAAATACTCATAGGTACTCATATATGTTTTGAAAAATGCATTGATTTCGAGCTAGACCGTGTTATAAACGAAAATTGGCTGGGATGCAGACCTTTAATTTATAATATATACAAATAATAAATTATGAACTTAACTATATTATAGATACGTCAGTTATGATCGGTACCGTATTATGATCTCTGAATATAATACAATAATGATGCTGGCAATAGAAATAAAAATAATTTTCAGAAGGCCATACGTATACGTGTATTAGAAACAGCACACAGTGATAAGACTATATAAATATAATATTATCCCATCATACCCTTTAACGCATATCCTCGGCACCCACGCATATTTAGGTATTAGGAATTCGACCAAACGTGCTGCATGGAGGGTTAAACGCGCACGTCTTTCGGAAAAAGGGACGAGTTGGATGATGATGATGACGATCCCTAATATATTATCATTGTTGTATTGTAGTGCGCATTCATATATAATTCTCTCTCATTCTAACAAGCGCGTATTGTTCGTGATGGAAAAATTATCCACGGTTTCATCGCCACTCGGTTTCATAAATCCTTCTATCAATAAAAAAAATTTTAATTTCTAACAATGAAAAAATAAACCATAAAATATGTCCACCTCCTTCGTCTAACGATCTCGTTCGTATATTTATTTCTATTTTTGTTTTGATCAGTTATATATGTTTGAAAATTATATAAAACACAACATTTGTAAATTATTTATAAAAATGAAATATTACGAAATGCTAAACTATATTTTTTACGAGACTTAAATAATTAATGAAATAGTTTTATAGAGTTATAGAAGATATAATAATATTTACTATTTATTATCGTGTTTTAAGACTTAATACTTACCAATTACAAATTTAAAAAATAATATTGCATTGTTGCTAAATAAAAGTTTATTCAATCAGCTGGTGAAATATTTGAATTTATCGTAAACGTTTTTCTGATTCACTATTTGAATTTGTGGCATTCTGCTTAGGCCCTTAGAACAGGGCCATTATATTATTGCAACCAATCATATGATTCTTTGTGACGACGACATATTTACGATCAAAACGTATTTATGACGAAATAAAAATGCTGACAACGTTTCATACATACGTTGTAACAAGATAATATAGATATAATAATAATAATAATAATAATAATAATAATAAATACCTTATACACACAACATTATCACAGTGGCTATATAGCTTATATATATGTGTGTGTGTGTGTGTGTATGTATAGCTATATTATAGTTACACACGAGCGTAAAACGCGAATAAAAGACAAAAGTAAATGTAAATTCATTATTTTACGGGCCCGAACTTCACATTTTTCACGATTCTTTTGTGTGTGATATATGCCATAAGAACGAACTACGTGTATACATCATGTCCCGCGTACATATGTATATTTCACGCAAATTGTAGTTTTTCTGCCGAGAAAAATATGTCTCACGAACAAATGCATCCCACCGATCATATAATTCTTCCCGCCTGAAGATTTTTACTGTTATGGCCCGGGTTTTATGGGTTTCGTGGACTCTAACCTAACGGTACATATACGTACACGAACCCCTGCTCCAGATGTGTGTGCGTTGAAGTATAGTGTACACGTGAATTTTCGGGGAGACGTCCCTTTAAATATTTAGGTCAACAGTGGTGTGTCGTGTTGTACCGTTTGTGCGTCAATTTATACGCCTGTTTATAACGATAGTAATAGTCTGTACACACACACACACACACACACACACACACGTTTCCTACCAATATGGGCAACACTGCAGGCTGCACCGTAAGGTCCAAAAACGGAAATAATAAAAATTGTTCGTAATATTTAATATCTGTTGTCCTTGTCGTGGTTATTCTTTAATATATAGATTTATAGTGTGTGTAAAATAAACGGTGCGCCGATAAAGATATGAAAACATGAGGTACTGTACTAAAAATTGAGCTTTATCTAGTACTTACCGTTCAAACCAAAGAAATAAACATTCACACAAACCCATTAATTTTGTTAACAGCCATACCAAATGGCATTTTTCTGTGAGTAGGTCTAACAAAACTTTTTTTAAATATCAATGTAACGTTTTACGATTTAAGACAATAGTGGTTGCGATACGTTGAATTGCAGCTGACGGTTGTTTTAATTCATTTTTAATGACCTACCACTTCTTGATTCTTTACAGTACCTATACCCATGTAACATGTACAATATGTACAATAAAAATGTATCACTTTATTTGGAATTCTATATTAAATATTAGTTACTATATAGTTTCACCTAGTAATCAACATTAAGTACATGTAATAACAATATATAAATATTGTGTATATAGTATATCCTATAAAGTTATCGGACAACTGCCCTTCAAAATCACGATCAACACGCTACTATTTTTATATTATATGTGCTATGAGTACATTATACATCTATCCACGACAAAATTCCAAGAATTCTGTAGGTTAATACAAATATTATAATAATATAATATATAATATCGTACAATATACTTGTACAGCGTATATTATATTATATTTACATCAATTTAGGCCGCGGAATAATCCGATAATACCGAGGGTACGTAATATATTACGAAAAGGGGTTTAAGTACCAAACACTACTTTGGTGTTCCCTGCATCTGCAGCGTAATAATATAAGTATATACCTACATTGTACACGAGTCTCTTATCTCGTCGGATAAAAAAAAAATCCCTATAATATTATATGTGTATTAGAGAAACACATTCAAACATTATAATATTATGTGAGTACCTATATATCTGCGCGCTAGTACAACGTATGGTATAATGTATACAGAAAAAAAAGCGAAAAGGATTCGTCGTCGTCGTCCTAATATACACGAGGTATAATAATATATAATATTATTATACTGGAGACCACCACCACCGCCGCCTCCGTCGTTGCCACAGCCTCGTCGTGGTGATACGGATTTTCATTTTAAACGCACACAAACATCGCGTTGCCCCGTATATAAATCACGATGATTAATTTCACGCCTGTTTCTAGACACTCGGGTGTATATACGCGTTTTTTTTCGATATACGTTTATTTCTGTACGCACACACATGCATGCATTTCTCGGTAATTCTTTAATTCTTCTCTTTTTCTCTATTTATCACTCTGTCTCTCTCTATCTCTCCTTTCCCTTCATCACTGTCTTTCTCTTTCCTGCACAAACCGTTCACCGCGCCGTCCCTCCCCCTTACCCCTCCCGCACAGAACCTTCGCCGACCGTCACCCACCCACGTAGAGCATGGTCCGTCCCCCGTACACACACACACACACACACACACACACACACACACACACACACACACACACACACACACATTTATACATATTTTATACAGTCGTATCGTATTATAATATAATAATTCTATGCATATTATACACCTATGTTATACCTATGTATATAATTTATAATATGCGAGTTATATTATACCCCGACGGTCACCGCGCCGAGTCGTATTATTTTTACCACCCTCGGACGGGATATACGAACGGCGTGTACATAAACGCGCGCGTTACACGCTGCTGCAGCCGGTGCTGAATCGATATCGTTAAAAACGTGTGTGTATGCGCTCGTGTGTGTGTGTGTGTGTGCGTGCTCGCGTAGAGTACCCTCGGTGGCGGCGGCGGCGGCGGCGGCGGCGGCGGCTCAGGGTGATTAATCATTCGGCGCGGCCATAAATCCCGCGAGTCGGCGGGGTCGACGCGCGCGCACTCGCATACATCCGCACACTCGCCCGTGAGAGACGCGCGTGTAATTTTCTGTATATATACGAGGGACTACAGAAAAAAAAAATAGGAGGGGTTCGGCCCCAATATCGGTGGTAGACATCTTGCGGCGACTGCCGACTATACTCAAAATCCTCCTCCTCGTCTGACGATGCTCCTAAACCGTCCGCCCGATTCGAAGCCAATGTGCTGTATATATATATATATATATAATAACATATTATTATTATTATTATTTTTATTATATTATACGGTACATCACTGCCGCAGAAGAGTAGATTATTTTCGTGCACAACGACTACTCTCCGAGAACAGAATTTCGGCGATCGATAGTTGATCCCCCCCTCCCCAATTAAGCGATAACGTTAATAATTTCGATTTCTTTTGACTTTTTTTCTCTTGCTTTATAGCTTATTGAGTTACGTGGGAAAAAAATTATTTAGTTTTTGCTCTATGAAAAGTAATAAACAATCTTCGATTAACGCTATTGTATCTACATAATATAGTATTATACCCATAGGTATTTGAAAATATCGGTCATTCTATATTTGATGTTATAAGTTTATAACATAAAGTAATAATTACAACAAAACTTATGTTTAAAGAATCCTATTTTACGTCAGATAACGTAGGTTTGGTTTCTTTGCCAAAAATGTTTATTACAACGATAACTATTATACATTTTAAATTAAGAATCAAGCGATTTTTTCATAATATACATATTATACATGTGTTCATTATTCATATTATGGCTTTTAGTTAATACAATTATAACAGTGGGTGCTCAGCTGCTGTAGTTAAAAAGTATTTTAAAAACATATATTCAGACTGACCAAGAATAATATAAATTCCAGTCGAAACATATTGTTTTTGAGATAGGTACTATTGTTATTGCGGTATTTGTAATCAAATTTTTTTTTTTTTTAATTTTTCTAGTGGTAATTTCCATACTATTTGTGTATTCTAAGCATTAAACTATATTCTATTTGTAACACTATAGCAGGTACCTAATTCATAATTGAGTATAAATAACGTTAATGGAAATAAATATTTCCATTGAACCCTGCTTTAACAACCACGCGTAAACTTCAAACCAATTAAGTAAATTTAATATTAAATGTTACCATTATTAGTAGTTTTATTTGAAATGTTTGGTGACGTGTAGCTAGGATTTGCATGCTCTGATGATATCGATATTCACTTGTAATAACTAATCTTCCCAGAATTATCTATAATCTATTAAAAGGTAATATCTATATTAAAATACTTTTTTAATCAGTGATACCTAATACTATAGTAGTACTCATTAGTAATAAAAACTTAGATAATCAATACTACTAAATAGTATAATATGTCATTATGAACACAAATTATTTGACTTAAATTTTATATCTTTAAAAACTATAGATATTAAGTATTAATAACTATTATTTTGTTAATTGGATAGTAATATTATTAATTAAATAACATTTTTTTTTATTTTTAAATATTCATTATTAAAAATAAGCGAAATATAACCACTATTGTATGTTATAAATCAGTGTGGTTTTTTTTTACCTACTGCTATAATAATAATCATTTTAATATTATATATAAATTTAACTAAAGTTGAATAATTCAGAACAGTCGCTATTCGTAACCTTAAATCGACATTCAAATTTAATAAGAAAATTTTTGGTGTATTGATAAACCTAATCTTTTGATAATAAATAATAATTTAGAATTTTAGTGCCGTGGAAAATACTTATTGTACATAATATATTTATGTATTAATGTGTTGCATACAAATAACACAATCGATTTTAATTGCTCATACATAATAATTATTAATCATCGAACATTATTATAATAAATAAATCGTTATTTCTATCTAACTAGTAAATCAGAATCATGTAAGTACATATATAATTTTGTGTTTATAATATAATAATGTTTTTTCGCTTGTAGCGATGCGCTATGTCTCTTTTACTGGCTCTCGAATCCACGAGTGATGGGCAGAGCCGGATTGGGTAGTCTCGGCCCTTCGAGAAATATTTTTCTACTGGTCCGTAATTTGCTATAGTATACCATATTGGGCAAATTTTAATATTAATAAATTATAATGACTTTATCACATTTGTTGACGAAATAAAAAATAAGGCATCTCGTTTAATGATATATTTAAATTTAAATAGATTATTCGAGTCCTACTAGTTCAATATTTTAGCTGCCCTTCGAGATTATCTCAAATGCTCGACTTGCCTATCCGGACCTGATGATGGGTGTAATTAACTTTTACTATTATGCATGGTTTCTACTCGATAACTGCAGTGTCAATTTATTATAGACAGACGATATAATGATTTAACATTTACTCGAAGATGGTTTTAATGATTTAATTTGCAGTCATATAGGTATTTCGTTTCACCGGACAATAAAATATTATTTGATTATTTTTCATGTATAAAGCACGCCTGCTATACACCCATGTGCAATCACAGTTCATAACGTGTGTTATGTTTGTTTTATATCCATAGAATAAAATGCACCAAATTAATAGGGTCAAAAAATGATATGTGTTTTTTTTATTGGAATCCTATTCACCTAATACTTATTATAACAAACGTATATAAGTTGCCTATTGTAATACCTTGACCATCGACTACAATATTTAGAAAGGTGCGGAATTTCTGTATTAGTTTAGTGAGAATAGTTTATTGCACAATAGTGTTTCAAGGTCGACGCACAAAAGCCTTTGATGGGCCCGTTCCGACATGGGAGAAAATTGCAGGGTACCTGCACATACACACAATGTCCCGCTGAGTTTGTGCATCAACACACGCGGATCACACAACGCGTAGTCCACTGAATTATTGACGAAAACGTTCGGGTCATTTACGCAACAAAAGTATGTGGAAAAAAAAATGTGATTTCGTTTTTTTTCACATCCCAAATATTTTGATCTAATGGTCTATTTGTCATCGATTTGTTTCGGGAAGAAAGATATATAATGTACACCCTCACACGAAACGATACAATAATAATAATAATAAAAAAATAAACCCAATAAAAAATGTACACATTTTGTCACCTATGTAATATATTATATTCCATATTGTATGGTAACTGCACCGCAACAACACGATACCCATATTACCTCGTCGATATACCTACTTTATTGTGCATTTTTTTTTTTTACTGAATACGTATTGTATTTAATATAAATGTAGTTTAAATTAGTGATAATTATACCATTATCTAATATATTTTTAAAAAAAAACTTTGAAGTGTAGGTACCCATATATTACGGTAAGTTTTGAGTGCATATAGATTATGCTGTTAAGAAAACATTATAAAGGCATTAAAAAGGCAGAGTTTGCATATAAGAGTTTAAAAAATGCACTGCTAATAGCAGTGTATGGCTTATTACTTATATTATGTGTATATTATAATATGTTTATTGCAATATCACATGACAGGATCGCACGTCATTTATTACCGTCGTATATATATGCGTCGCGAAATAACTATATACGATAACAATATGAGAGTCACAAATCGTCATTTACCGCGTCGTGTAAAACGGTAATAATTACTAACGGGAAGCCACGGGGAATTCGCACGTAAAGTTTCGTTTAATATGAATATAATATATAATATATCATACGTGTACGCACGTATAATATGTACCTACTCTTCTGCAGTACACGCATTTCTCCATAATACAGCTGTCGCTGTGTGCACTTTGTCATGAGACGCATAATATGTATATATTATACACATCACACACCTATAAGCCGTTTATAGAGTTATCCGAATATGGCGGTGGTTGTATTAAAATTTTAAATCGGTCATGCCGGGACATCCATATCTCCACTGATTTTATGACGCTTAGACGGACCTGCCGTATTATATTTTATTATAATGTTTAAGATACACGTGAGTTTGTTTGAAAACCGACAGATGGAATATGATGTATAAGACTGACGATATATACGTATATATATATAAACGACTAGACGAGATATGTAGTTTTCGTTTTCTATTCACGAAAAAATGCGATCGCTTATATATATATACCTACGTTAAAAATGGCTGCAAAATAAGCGACCCGAATGCCTTCATCTGCCGCAGCAGTGCAGTTACCAGGGATACACGATGTTTTTTCGTCGCCGTCGCTGTCAACATAACTCTTTCTGGCACCTGATACCTCTCTCCCTTTTGTATATTCTCCACTCCGCCACACACACCCAAGGCGTGTAAATGCGAATTAAAAAATTCTTCTCTTAATTAACAAACGTCTGGAGCTACTGGAGTCTTGCCACTTGTTATATTTATGTACGTTCGCCGAAAAATAAAGGTCCTTTTTCTGCACGGTTTTGTGCATAATATATTTCGGTCAGCCGCGACGGTGTCGCGTTTTTTTAGGTTTGTGCGCGTCACTATGGGGAAATTACAAAACAAAGAACTACCTACCCGCAACGTTTTAATTTCACTAATTGCATCGCGAGCGAGACGAATATGACGCAAAAAAATGTAGACAAATTAAACTGCGTAGAATGATATTAAAACTATATACGTTTAAAAGGCAGCCGCCCGTATAATAATTATAATATAATATCTCCAAATCGCATTTACATATCATCTTCTATCCGCGCTGCGCAATGCAGCAGGAACGAGTAATACGAACACCGTATAATCTGTTTTGTATATACGGATATAATATATCATATATACTATTATAATACCGTTCTGAAATTATTTATAAATTATTTTTTTTTTCGTTTTTGACCTCTGCGGTCGAAACGCCGGAAACAATCGTATATTTGACGTGCACAGGGGTCCGGAACCCCTTCAAATTCGCTTACGACAACAATATAATACAACGTCCGTCGACTCGTCGCATACATATTATACAATGTACACGTCATATGTGTATCATGTTCAGCACGCGTATTAAACTCGTCTCGTCGTGTTCCCCGAGCGGATTGTAATTCAACACCGCGTCGAAACCGCCATCGAGCAGTGTATAATAATATGTATGTATATGCGTGTACAGTTTTATAGTGCTGCCCGGCAATTAAAAACCGAGAAAAACTGGCAGCCGCCGTTTAGAATCTCGTCAATTCACCGTTTGCGGTCTGGGGGCAGCGAGTGGTGTATCTCGGTGTACGATGTACACATGTACACGCGAACCGAAATTGGCTCGCCGCGAGGGTCCGCGACGTCCATTGTTACGCCGCGGTCGTTCGCCAATTAAAACCGACACTAAATCGCGGCGGCGGGGCGGTGCGGACGGCGGTAAAAGAAACGAAAAAAGTTACGCGCTAGGCCTATACTCGGGAGTGTACTGCGGAGGGTTCAAAAAATAATGATAAAAGGAGAGAGAAAAAAAAAATGCGCGACACTTATTTACGACTTATTCCCTGGCCGGCGATGGATGTTCGTATAATACTCGATGCGTGCATTTCTCTCTCACTCTCTCTCTATTTCTCTATCTATCTCTTCGAGTCCAATCTTGTCGCGTTAAACTCCCCGGACAATCATAATAAGATAATAGGATACGGCGCTATCCTGCGTAAACACACACACACACCTATATACACCTACGTATATATATATATATAATATAAGGTGTCTGTGCAGCGTTTGCGTGTGACGCCGGGTAATGACTTTAGTGCGCCGTCGTACTCATACACATCTCAGGGGTGTCGTCTTTAGCTTACACACACACACACACACACACACACATATATATATATATATATATATAGATAGATACAATTATTATTTTGTCAGACGAGTGAATTCTGCAGCAAAACAATCAATAACGTCTTCTATATTATATATAGATCTCGATCTGCATCAGTAAATGCGGCGGTAAATATGAAATATATAATGCGTTCTTTACATCAGAATTCAGACTTAACCTTTCCGATCGTTGGGTGACCCATTTCTAGGATATTTGATAATATGATACTATATAAATATATATTTAAAAAATGTCCAGTTATAAAATAGTTCTTTTATTCCGTGTGACGACGGAAACGAAGATATAGTGAAACGGTGTACATTGCATAATACACACAGACACACATATATGCATAATATATATATATTGTGTAAATACATATATTTGATGTAATGTATTCGTCGTATCCCTTGTATACACATAAAACACACATTAAATATATTTATGACGTTGTTCGTTGTGTACATATCTGTAAATATATATACATACATAACTACATAAGTATGTATGACTACTGAGCGTTTTCATAATTAACGATGTTCAACGTTTTTATTATATGCGGCATACACGCGATTTATATTCGTAGATACTATTGTGTTTGAATTTGTCTCTATGAATTATTTGTTCGTATTCGTTCGTATGGTGACTCGTAGTCACTACGCAGTATTATAGATAGGTACTCTACGATAATATACACATTACACGCATAATATTATACAAAACAGGTGGAAAATCGGCGTTAAGGCGTATTTTTTTCACGTCTTTGGTAAGAAACCTGCAATCCACTGGAGATTTGCACAATAACACTTTGACATTTATTGAATTGTATTATTTCATAACACGTCCAAGTCGACGACGTGCGTAGAGTCGACGATCGTTGGCGTAACGCGAAAATATTACGATTATTCGTACGGTCATAATAATTTTTTTTTATTTATTTATTATTTGTTCGCCTCGACTACTATGGTCATTAGCATTTCAACAAAGACAAATTACAAATACAAATAATAATTCATGGATATTATTTTACATGCTGATACATTTTTTTTTATGTGTAATACAAATGGAGTAAAAGAAAGAAAAAAGAAAATATATAATTAAGTGTTAACATTATATTTTCTGAAATAAGTTTGTCTTTTTGAGGAATTGAAGAAGAATTGACCTCATCTCTGGGTTGGAGAGAGTGTTTTGCATAGATTGTAAGAGACTGAAAGTTTGTCTCTGGAGTCCTTCATCTGGAGGTATTCTGTTAGTATGTGTTTAACCAAAATTTTTATGTTACATGTGAGGCATTTCCGTTATTCTCTGTTGCTCATTATGTGTTTGTGTGTGTGTGTGTGTGTGTGTAATGTATGTCCAATTCTTAATCTGTTAATTATTATAATATATAATAGCTATATATATCTGCATGGTGCCAAAACAGTTCGATGATAAACAAATGCATCGGTAAGTTTGGACTCTGATTTTCAGTCAACAAACCAAACCTTATCCAACCGTCGAATGAGTTGTTATTTTAACATAATGAAATCGTTCTGTACATAATAATATATACCTACAAGTGTGTTGCGCCCGGAAAGCGGACGACAGATTTCGGTTGTTTTTCGGACGCGCCACGTTTCCCACGCATGTTTTATACATCATGACGACGACGACGTGTTTAAAGTATAATACATAAGTCCTCTTCCGCCTTATCCGTGTTGTATAGATACATGTACACCTAATAATGTATACACATCATAATATTATTACCTATATATAATATAATATTATATATAAGCTCCTGAAGGTTCTTATATATTATAATACTATATTTAGGTATCTATCGTTGCACAAGCCGCAGCGGCGGCTTTAGCTTGGAACACAACCGGCGGGCGTGACGGGCATGCGTTACCAAAATTTGAATACTTTGCCGCGGCGGCGGCGACCGATAGAAATGGATCTCATGATTTATGTAAAAGAATGGTGTGCGCGCGCGCGTTCACAGTTGGTTTTGGAACAATGAAAACCCCCTCCCCCGCGCCCCTGAAGCAGCAGCAGCAACAGCAGCAACGCGCATCATCATTCGACTGACCCTGTTTAACCACGTTCGTAAAATGATGCAGTATAATATAATAATATAATATAACTGGTTTCTGGTTTCTACGGTTTTTTTTCTCCTTGTTCGAACCAAGCGGCGTTTTTAATTTATTTATTTTTTAATTTTTTTTTATTGGCACAGATGTTTTTTTTGTTTTTTTTCATTTGGTTTCGAAGACGCGCACACATTGGGAAATTCAATGAGCTGAGCGGGCCCCCTCGAAGGTTGTTGGCGGCCCTGGACGAATATCCCGCACGATCACGCGCCGTTCGAAACAAGCGCGTCCACTGCATAATATTATTAGAGGTATTGTACTGGACGACTTGAACGCGGTCGTAGAGTGTATAATATAAATATATCACAATAACAATATATTAATAATAATATGTAATATTATGAAACCGACCGTCCGGAGATGATAACCCACGATTGACGTCGACAATGATATTTTTATACGATATTTTTACGGCGTGTGCATATTTATAAGTGTATAAGCGGACCACCTATAAGACCAAAATCTTACGACGAAAAACAACAGCAGTTTCCTACAAGTGTACAACCTATATCGCGTATATTTTAGTCTCCCTATTGCGGAATATCTCTACGACGGAAAAATTAGTTGGTACCGAATAATTCTATTATAAAGAGGTTTTACTGTAACAGCATTGACGAAAAAGCCGTTTTTTAATTTTTAATTTCGACCTGACACGCCGCCGCCGCTGAGCATTAATAATAACTAATAAGTAATAACCGGCGACATTCGCGGGTAATAATATTATAACGCAATATACACGACTGTCAAAATGTCACACGCCTGCAGGGCTTGCCAACGTTATAATAACGTTATATTATATGACAAAAAACGATTGAAAATTGTTAAAACGAAAAATGGTGAACACAAAAATAATTAAATATCACAAAACCAAACATATAACGTAAAATGAAATATATATGATATCAATCAACGAAAAATAATACAAAACGAAATAATTTAAAATTTATTTACTTAATATTGGTTTTGTAAAAATATTTAATCCACGAGATCAATTTTTATCTTAAAAGGATACGGTTTCCAAGCTACGACTAGTCGCAAATGTTGTATAACGTTTTAATTCTAAATAATAATAATAAATGCAAAATTTGTATAACGGTTAGAGTGTAAGTAACGTAACACGACAATTTTCAAATACGACACACTCACAACTATACCACACTTCGCTATAGGTACAACGCATTATGATATTATATTTTTATAGTTCGTCCGTCAGGCCAGGGTTAAATTCAATCGACTTTGATTTACACATATTGCGGAGGGTCCGATAATAACGTGTTTATAACATAATTTATATTTATGTAACAATAATGTTACGATGTAACGATGTACCGATATTATACGGGACGGTATAATTATCAATGCGTTCCATTATAATATAATAATATAATATTGATTTCAATGACAATTATTCCAATATTTCGTCCAAGACTATTATCACGTCGTCAGTCAGTCGATATGGTAATAACTAATAAGTATATAACTACATTGTCACACAATGTATTCTGTATAATATGTTTATAGTATATTATATATCATTGAGAACCTATCATATTATGTGTTACCTGTATAACACTAAACTATAATATTATTGATATTTTTCTTACATGTTAGCCAAAGTATAATATTCTAATTATTACCTAATTTTTATTAAACCTCTTCTTTTTACAATATCTTTCAAAAATCAATCACCACTCAAAAATAATATTGTATCTGTTTAAAATTTTTATTTTTTTAAACGATAGTTAATACTTTAATAATTAAATACTTATTATTATTAATAATACTAATGTACTATTATTAATGCTAGTGCATAATATATAAGCGTTCTAATAGAAATCGAGTAGTATATGAATGCACGATTGCATTAAAAAAATAATGATAAATCTGCATTTTCTAGGTAAACATAAACTGAGAACCATTACCGTTTTTATTCGATTAACTAATAATGCATTCAATCAAAACTACTAAATTTTAATGTTTTCAATAATAAAAAATTCAAATATTATAAACATATTATCGAAAATTTGTTGTTTCAGTGTTCAACTATTCATTCTAAATACTTATAAAATATATTTACTTCAATTTTATTATGAAATATACGACACTGCATATATTCACGCCTAAATATAATTAATAATACGTAGTTTGATGTACATATATCAAAGAGTTTATGCATTTATAGTGTTAACGTGTAGGCATATTGCGTGATCTCAGTGGAAAGAAGAAAATGGTGTGCGGTCGTATTTGCAGGCAGTGGGGTTGATTCTTCTTAGGCACCTTCTAAACGTATTCGACCCCCTCCCACACCACAGCATTTCTTCATTATAAAAAAAATGAAAATTTTTTTATAAAATATAATATATATAATATTCATTCTTTATTTAATAAACCCCCCTCCTGCAGAAAATGTCTGTACGCCACTGTTTACAGGCGAGAGGTTATATACAATTTAAATTCTATCACTATAATTTATATTTTATATATATAGTGATTGCAGCAGGCCGCTTGACTATATATCTAACACGTGTCGTATAAGCGACGTCCGTGTGTAATCGATCATTAATCTATTATATATGTTATAAATTAAAACGATACTAATATATTATTATTATTATTATATGTTTACATTGCACCGCCGGTGATGGTGTTGCCGAGTTAGTGTGCGCGTGGAATATTTTATTGCCGCCACCGATTAGTTATACGCGTATTTATATTATAATCATTAATGTATATAACACACGCTTCTTATTCTAACGGTAGGTAGCCAGTGTGTCAGTGTGTGTATATAATGTATGGGCATTAGGTACTTTGTCGTAATTAACAAATTACAACATTTTTCTTCTTCTTATTCGATTGTTTATTATGCGTAGGTGTAATATAGTGTTAATGTACTTATTATATGCGAAACACATAAACCGATAAATTGACAAGATGTGTCTCTGCAAATAGTTGCGTATATATTATACGTATACTATCGGCTATCGCTATGTTTCCGATCTAAAGATTAAAAATAATTACGTGTTTGTATCCTGAATAATATATTATAATAAAATACAGGTAAACGCATAAAAATATATATTTATATTTAATATTAAAATGTATAGGTTTTTTACATAATTTGTATTCAAATAAACATATACATAAGTTAATTTTAATTTAACATATCAACTTTTAATAATCTTGACTGAGTTCTCATTATACTTTCCAAAGATTTCCCGTGGGATATAGGGTAGTTTGTATTTATTACGTATTTCCCGCGTCTCTTGTATACACCTACATCGTGGATCTGTGTATATGTATATATTAACCTACTCGCTATAATAAACAACAAATTAAAACAAATTTTGAGAAAACATTTTGTAAGACTCTACGCCGCACAGATTGAAATTTATAATATATATCCATTTAAATATGCAGCAGCAGCAGCAATAAAATTTTAGGAAACATCTACTGTAAGTAGTTGTATACTTGTAATTAATATGTCCTTCTATATATATTAACTAAATAATAATTTGACTAAACAATCAATGTATTAATTTTAGACGGGTTTCGGAGCAGAAATTTCTAGTACTTTTCAAAATAATTGGGAAAAACTAAAAAAAAATACAAAAATTCAGGATTTTTACACAACAAAAATTTTTAACAAAATCTTTATTTCTTTTGTTGTGAATTTGTGATTCAAAAAACATTTATCACAAAGACTTGAAATTTTCGTCATTGAGCATATATTATTATATTTATATATACAAAGAAATTTAAAAACTATTTAGACTAATTTTAAGCTATTATACCGTGAAGTTATTCATATTATTATATACGGTATATTGGTATTGATTTATAGATTATTAACAATAATACTAAATATAATATTATAATAAATAATAATACAATATAACTTGCAATGTTTTTGGAACAAAATAGTTTAAGTTATTAAACCTACCGTATATATAGATAAATCAATTAACAATAAAAATAGAAATAAATTATAAAATAAATGCTGCTGACACACTGTTTCTGCTCAAAATTGTTTATCTTATATGCAAATATGCAATGATTATCATTGAATTCAAATTTATATGTATGTAATAATGTGATACCTACTAATCAATGAAGAGATACACTCGAAATTTAGAGTATTATAGATACAGCAGATCGACTTCCATGTTTTTTCTTAGTTATATTATGTTTTGAATTTGGCTGTATAAGTTATGCATGTCATTTAACATATTATAGGCATTATGACAAACTGAACACACACGTTTCAAGTAGTTGTTAATACGTTATTATACTGAGTGGATGAGAGGTAGTAAAATCCAATTTAGACGACATACAAATTGGCTATAATTAATTCACTGGAAATGCATGTATGAATATTTAACGTCTTATACATCTTATATGTGCAACAGACGTTTCTATGAAATCTTTCAGACGAGGGATGAAACATCAATCACAACGTTACCAAAGACGTCCCTGAAGAAAGGGGACTTTTTCAAACATTAGGTGAGTTTTGTTTGAACAATAAAATCCAGTTCATACCTAAATATGAGGGGTAAAATGTCAAAATTTCGAAACTAGAATATCGTTTTGTATATTATAAAAATATACATATGATTTTATATCTATATTTTAATTAACGAATATACAATACATACATTATACTTTCAAAATGATAAAATGTAACCCCTTAATCAAGACCCATAGATGCCTTGAGCGTCACAAACGCATCACGTGTTCCCAAAACCTAGTTTATATTTTAGACGCAATTAAAAATATTTAGACATACCAATATACCACAATTATAATACTAACAATATTATTGTTGAGCATTCTTCAATATTTTACATCGTTTTCTTCTCGGCGTAATTTATTCAAAATCGGTCTTTATGATACGCGTTCTATAATAGGTATAATATGATACCTATGCAATTTACATACTTATTTGAGAAACGATAAAAAAAACCATTCTTATGAGTATTACAACGCGTATATTATTATTATAATATCTGTGTTGTATTGATGTTTAATTGGTTCGGGTCTACCGCGGACAGTATAACTATATGATATGTGTGTACTGTGTAGGTATAATATAACTTATTTACATACCTATGCATAAATATCTATGTTCGGATCGTATACTTAATGATAATAACGTTTCGCTGGTTTGATTGAAAACTACAGCATAATATAATATGATAATATGATAGTGTACTTATAAACTATCGGACTCTGATATTCTCCGACCTTATACTATTTTACCCATACATTTTTCGAAAAAAATCTGTATTTCGTTTTGACGCACAACTCAATGACATAAAAACCTAAAATTTGCCGTCTGCACATACCTATAATTTTGTATTATATAAACATCGCCGGACAAAGAGCGATGCGATACGCATACGCAGCTTTATGTACGATGATAATAATAATAATAATAATTAGTCGAGCGTTTGTCGTACACCGGCGAGGTGTAGATATGTGTACGCGTTGTACATATTATTACCTATAAGTCATAAATTATAAACTTCCCCGACGGGAGTACTTACCTATATATTATAATTTTATAATGCTATTTTCTTATATTATATTTATATTTATTTCACAATTTTTTTTTCTTACTTCTCCCATCCTCTCCAAGCCAAAACGCAAGCGCAACACACATGCACACACGCACACATGCGCGCGCACACATCGTGTATGTGTGCGTATATATATATATATATTATTTATATATAATAATATTATTATAATGCGTATTATAACCCGGCGAACTGTACTAGAGAGAGTGAGAGTTAGTGAGCGTGAGGGAGAGATCGTCGTCGTCGTCATTCATCCGCTGGAGGGCCGCGTTATTTACGAGCCGGCGTCGATGAAATATGGCCGGCCGGTCGCACCTCACGTATACACACACACACACACACGCGCGCGCGCGCCGGCGCGCGTACGTATACAATTTAACGTATGCACATGCAAACCGACGTTGGTGCGTGCGTGCGTGTGTGTGCGTGTGTGGTACACGAGAGTACCACACGCGCACTATAATATAATATGTGTACGCGTATATTGTCGTCGTCGTGTACACCGACGCTGCAGTATCCATTATAATATTATATAATAATATGATCGCATGCACCGCACGCATAACCGAAGTCCGAAAACTGGCGCATTTCGTCGGTATTATATTATTATTACGACGATGCGTATAATAATATTAATTTCACACGAAATGTATTCTCGTATATAAACGGCAAGAGAAAAAACGATAAAAATAATATCTATACGCGCATAGGTAGTCCCTTTCGGACAATAGGACACCCACCGCCCTCGA
>JACXSJ010000939.1:0-139510 GCA_014851325.1 Pentalonia nigronervosa | reverse complement strand
ATTGTTCAAAATGTATTTGTTTAATACTTGTATTTCTTCAGATTCTTGTTTTTTTACTTCCTCTCTATACAGTTCTAGAAAGTATTGAATTATATGAAGATATTTTTAATTAAAATATAATTCAGTTATATAAAAAACTAACCTTCTATCGATTTAAATTGTTGTTCTATAGATATATTGGTATCGATACTAGTGCGATCACTTCCACTCCGAGCATCGAAAAAAATCTCATCCGTGTTATCCTACAATAGAAATAGGTACTATTACTACTTATGTTAGTACAACATATTTATGTACTATATTATACATTCTACTTCCTTTAAAATATAATTTATTTACTTCCCTATCTTACTTCAAAAGTCTGAACATTTTGTATCCCATTATATTTTCCAGTGAATGTTAATATTCACAAAATCAAATATATCACTTATAAATAACGCGAGTGTTCAAAAATATTATATAAAATAATGACTGATCATTCACAAAATGTGTTTGGTACCCCAAACAGTTTTTATTGACTTATAAACGATCTTGAATTTTTAAAACTCTTTCTTAAAGTTATAAAATAAACAAAGTACATACTTTTTCAAAAAAAAAATATACATTTTTATTAAAATATTGAATTATATTTTAATATGGATTTAATAGTTCCCATATCCGTTCCACCTGTCACATCTCAAACCTTAGCTACGCCAAGTAGAACGAGACAAGCTATTTAACATTAGAGTTATTATAGATGTGTAATATTTTGTTTACCTTTAAATCCTCTTTTATTTGCAGCTCACAATCATTGATTGATCCGCAAAGTTTTGAGAAATAATAGTACATTATTTTAAACATACTGACGACAGATATGAAAATAAATGAAGTACAATTCACAAATTCACAAATATGTATTATGAACAAAATAATATTTAGTAAAAAACAATTAATTATGCATAGTGATTATATCAAACATTTTGTTGTCAGCCAATATTAAATATATTATTATTGTGTTATATTTCTATGTTTCGATATTTAACCTAGATATGATATAAAAAACAATTATTATTTAATTTATCAAGTCTTAAATTTATATTAAATCATATTTTTTTATCGAACCACAAGCTAAAAATATTGTTATGAAAATCTGAATACATATAAATAATGACAATATTTGATAAATGGTAATCATCACGTATTATCACTAAGATAATATCATTTTACGTGTAAAAATATCTCTAAAAAGGTGTACATTAGATGTTAGATGGGTTACTGTAATTGATGTGTTAAATTTGAATCCAATGATCTAAAATCATTGCGTACGAAAAACGATTCTGAACGAAGACGGTCTGTCAACCCAAATGCTAATTCTATTTTATGATAATATTTCTATTAAAAAAACGTATTTTCGAAAAACTTGTATATTTATAAAAATATCATTGTATGTGTAATATATAATAATATACTTTAAAAGTTGCAAGTACCCAGGAATAATATTTTTAAATTATCAATACATACATTTTGTTATTTTTCGTTTAAATTTTAAATTTGTACTTACAACGTCTATAAAAGAAACAAAGTTTATTTATTTTTTAGATTTTTTCGTTATAGTATAAATTACTTTTAAAAAACCTTGTTTTAAATGTTCAAACCTTAGCTATAAAAATTTAACATTTTATACATTTTTAACTACAAAATAATTTGAAAATTTCAAGACTTTGATTAATTTTGTCAAAATTTGAATTTTAGATGCTTATAAAATAAAAAAAATTATACCTATGTATATTTAATATTTTTATGTAACTATTAGTTTATCTTATTAGGAACCTTGTATTAAAGTTTCAAGTGTTTTAACTGAGAAAAAAAATTTTAAATCGATATTTATAAAAAAAAAAATAACAATAAAACCGAAAATTGTATACGCTTATATTTAGCTAAAAAAGAATCAAAAAAAAAAAAAAAAAAAAAAAATGAAAATTATATTGTGTTTGCATCATAATTATATAAATATTTTGTAAAACTGTATGTAAAATTTATTTGTTTTTGAATACATTAAATAAGAAAATCGTTACATGATAAATCGTTATAGTTTAATGGTGAATATCCAATGACTAATTTCAAACGATTAAAACAAATTAGTTTGACTTTCCAGTATTTTTTTTTTTTTTTTTTTTGAAAGGTATAAAAACTTATCGGATATCTTCTATTAAATTTTTTGTTCTTAGATATAAACAAACATCCAGGAGTCTCTATAATAGGTGGGGACATTTTTCAATATTAACGAATTTTGCTGGAATGCAATTAGTTAATTGAATAAGGAAATGTTATAGGCTATTAAGTGTCTGCGACATCCCGGCGACTCGTGCAATTAGTATAATATCGGTTATTAACAAAAAATATATATCGGTTAATATTTTCCAAACCGTTTAAGTATACGTCCGGTAGAAGGTTCGGTTCTTTATATTAAGTATGTTCTGTATTTTCTAATGGTATATATGTGTAGGGACTGTGAGATTTCATTATAAGACTATATGGTTGGGTTATAATTTCAATTTGTTAAAGTCGAGGTGGGATATGGCTTCGATTCTAAGGCAGAATATTATATTTTTTCTTTAATATGATAAATACGCATGTCCAGATAAAATATATTATATGTTGGTTACGTAGCGGATCGGCCAGCTATGCATGGTTACATAATATGTATATATTATATATTATATAATTGATGATAAAAAATATATATTTATGTGATAACAAATAGCGCTAGTGGCGATAAATGTGTGTGGCGTACGTACGCGTCGGGGTGGTGATGGGCGGCGGGGCTAGCTGGATGAGGATGAGGTATCAGAATCCCCCTTTTTATCCTACTAACAGTATTATACAAAGTATATTTTATAATATATTTATTTTACTATTAGTAGATAATGTATAGATAAATATATATAAATGTCAAATATCACTTCGCTCACTCGGTGATCGCCACTTGAAAAAACTACAAAACATATGAATTTGAATTTAAAGAGGTGCTCACACAAAAGTTTTGGAATTCAAAATTTTTTTTTTGTCTATAAATGATAGCCATTGGTCGTTAATACACCTTAGTTAAATTATTAAAATTTACTGGTTATTGTGCATGTGTGTAAGAAAGAGTAAGACAATCTGCATCCCCCCCTCCCAAAAAAAAAAAATCTTGAGTGCGAGTCTGTACTTACCTATCCTAAAATCAAATTAATGTTTGTATCTTATATACTCAAGAACGATTACACTGATTTTGACGAAAACCTCGACGATTGTTCTTAGAAATGCCAGCAAAATTTAGAGAGCAGTTTGAACCACGCTATAAAATCCATACCAAGTGCTAAGTATAATCCGCGACTTGAGATTGTCCATCTAGGTTGAAATATTTCACGAAGCCGGGCACACACCAACGGCGATATACCTGTAAATTGAAATGAGCACACTAAAACCGAGATACACCTATATATGATTTATATGTCATAGTGCTGTGCTTTGTATCATCATCTGTTCATTTTTGTTTAAATTACATAGGTATGTTAGTTAAATATGATTATGTTGAATATTTAGGTTTTCGGAATAACCACGTACAGTTTTTTACAATAAGTATAGGTATATTTAAAAATTCCAAAAGTCAGATTTTAAATAACTGCTTTAGGTGTTAATTGAAAAAATGTGCGAGCACTGAGCATACTTGATGTACCCTGTATATGAACACGTGAACCGTTTAAATCAAAGACTTAAGTGATTAGTGTATAATTTTATTGGACGGTTGAATTAAGTTTCTAAACATTTCTTTAGAACACCTTATATGCCTGTCTTTTATGTCCGTGTCCGTCCATCCGTTAGTTACCAGTTACCAGTGCCTATATATAGTTACGATTGTTGATATTAAGATAGGTTATACGGAGGTAACAAATCAATCGGATTTTTAATTATTTATTATGAATTATTAAAATAATATTATAGCTTTGATTTATATAATATTGTAAAACAGTTTTAAATAAATATGTTAAAAGATAAATTATCAAAATTTGAGCCAATATCAAAAAATTGGTTAAATATGAAGGTATTTAATTTATTAGAATTTCTATACACATATTCAAGTCACCAAATTATTTATAAATTTCACGTAAATGGTACTATAGTTTATTAAATACGTTTATACGAGAATTTATCACGCTTGCAGAATGGACTTTCCTAACTTGTTTATGATTTACTTGATTTCACGATAACGACAACGATCAATATTCAATGGTATATTATAGGTAGTATGTTAAGGTTAGGTTATTATTATATTTTATTTATGAAATGTATTATGATATAGTTTTTTTTTCTTTGAAGACATTATCATCGGTTGACTACATTTATAGAAACAAAATATTATAAAAATAATGATTTAAATAATTTAATATTATATATATACATATATATTATTTCTGATAAAAGTAGTAAATATAAGCACCTAATTCATTCTATGATATTACAATAAACACAGATAATAACAGCTAGTGAAGAACATACATAAGTATATTATTTTCCCACCATGTTGAAACTTTCAAACGCAGCTTTTTTTATCGTGTATGAACTTACAATATTACAATATTTTTCCGCAATGTAGGAACTATCAACTTACAAATATATATAAATATCTATTTTACTTGCTATAGGTGTCGTACATTCGCCCAACTCGTGTACCCATCACCTTTTATCAAATTAGTACATTGCAACTCGTCGGAACACAACTGTTTTATCTCACCTGTTCATATACCTTTTATGTGTACGGTTCTTCACACAATCATTTGCATCGAGTTGAGGTGCTAAATCAAATGCACTAAAATGCGTTTTAAATGCAGTCCGTGTAGGTCGGATTTTGAAGTGATTCAGATGTTAAGTATGATTCGATTTATAAACGGATCTATTAATATTTTCAGCAGACCTTTTTAAAGGTCATATCATACGTCAATACAAAAAATATGTAAACAAATACAGCAATATATAAATAAATGTATTCATATAACATATTAACATACATACTATGTTTATATTATGTAATATGTCGTATATTATAAATATTTTCAATAAATCTATTATAAAACACAAAATTAATCTTTAACAATGGTAATAAGGTGAGAATAACACTTAGGTGCATTCCATTTGGGTTTTGTATACAAACGATAAGACGTACTTAAACCTATATATCCTATAATATAATATAATATAAAATAAATAAATATTTAATATGTATATAAAATAAAATGACGATTACGTCGTATTTGTCATTCAAATGCAATGTAATTAACTTAAAATCAAGTTCAATTATATAAAAACATAAGTATATCGTAATAGAAAAATATATAATAATATTATATTGTACTAGTTACAGCTAGTGCTATTTGGACAAACTATATGCTATTAAAATAATACCTTCCAAACATTATTATCATCTACGTTGGCACTTGTCATGATTCGGACTAGATAGAGTATTAGGCATCTAACTATAGGCGCCTACATATCATATAATATCATACTAAAAACATTTGTATTCTATTACGTTTAAAAAATTATATTATTCACACTCAGGCTCGGTATGGCAGAGAGTACCTACCACCCATAGTGGGTTAATGTTTATGCATACAGTAACACATTAATACATCGTATAATTATATAGGTACCTATTATATATAAATTAAGTAGGTACATATTTTACGTTCAATATAATACAATACGGGCAAATTTGATTTATTCGTCGATATATAAAACATTTAAACGTAACTCTCTTGTTTTGATGAATATAAAAGAAATGAGTCCAGCAGTCTCGGTTCAATCAGTTCGGCGGCGTCGTACTGGTTCATTATTTCTTTGCCACAATTCGCGGCGATTTTTCGCAGCGAAGCCTAAACAAAACAAATCGTAGTAGGTATATTTTTATAAAATTAAACTATAAAATAAATTCACTCGCGCGGGTAGGTAGTTAAAATAATGCAATTCAACACAAACGTTAGCAATAGTCATCAAAATCAGATATCGTTTTGTTCGCTTGTGTTATATCGCCATATCGGAATATTATTTTCGACGACGACATTGTATACTATAATAGACGTTACGGCATAAATGCAGTTTAGCGTATTTTTGCAAATTGTTTGAAACATTGAGTTTTAACAAAACACAACACTATTGTCTATTTGGCAATTAAAACAATTTGAAGTCAATTCAAATCTAGAGTTACACTCGAATCGAAAAGGCATATTATGTATAGGTATTTTAAATTTTGTCTTAACACATCGGATATTAAATGCAAAAAACTAATATATTTTTTTTAATTTAATTTCTTTCAATCTTTCTTATTCTTGAAATTAAAAACAAAGCCCTGATCAGAAATTTAGAACGCTGAACAGTTAATTAATTTAACACAAGTATAATATTTTAATGTAAATTATGTATAAGAAATAAAATTATTTACAAATAAATCATTACTTAGTATATTTATTTAACCTGACGGTTTTTATTCTTTTTTATTTTAAAGGATGGTGCGAAAAAAATATATTGATACCACTAATAATATTATTCAAGTACCTAAATATTTTGATGAAAAAAAAACCCAAACAATTTTTTTTTTTTTTTTTTGGCATTATATTGCAGCAGTAATTTTGATAATTGACATTGATAATGGCTTAAATGTTTCATATAAATATGAAAATATGTATATAATTATGGTATGATTATGTACTTGTGTGGTATACACTAAGACGTTTTTACGCGTAAAGGATATATTATATATCTGCCTACAATGATAATTACATTGTACACTTATATGGTAATACTACGTAGGTACCAGATACCGATTAAAAAACTATATCCCTAAATTACAGTTTGCATTTATATATATACTTATTGTCATATAATTTATAAATATGATATATGAAACTTATATATATATATATATATATATAGACACTTACTAAGCATGCCACCAAAACACCGTCACTGTGATTTCGTTCTCGTTCGTCTTTGCATAACCTTATCAAACGGTTAACGCCTTCGAGTTCCACGAATTGTTTCGACACTTCTACATCGCTGCACAGTCTACAACCACAAAATAATATTATAATTAACCAATGAATGACGATCGTTATAGAATGTAGATATAATATGTAAATTATAAGTATAGAGCTAAATATATTATATTTCAGTGGCGCGACATCGCGAATTCACGATACCCCGCGGTAAGCAATTAATGCTATATTGAACCACATAAAACATGGGTATATAATGCCTATAAATGTAATCATTTAGCATATTATATATTTATAGATAAATTATACCTACTAATACGGTTGTTTTCTTGCAACTTTCGCAAATTATATCTGATCATATTTACTATACGCAATTTTAAAATGTTCTTCATTTTTATACTTCAACATTTTGGAACTAGCCGACTGAGAGGGTTAAAATTAAACTAGAGGTGCATATAGTTGCGTCAATAATTCTATAATTTAGAAGTTACAGTTTCCACATCACACTCTGTTTTCCAAAGGCATCCGCAGAGTGGAGAAGTAGGGGCAGTTGCCTCTAAATATCCATAGAATGCGTATAGAATAGTTTGCGGTATTAGTGGCTTAGTTTGGTTTATAATTAATACAGTTATGTTTAGTTTATTGATTTTTCAAGTAATAAAAGAAATAAATTAATTTTAAAATGGTTGGTTTTTATTTACTTATTTTATAGAACCTGTAAATATATTAAATTTTATAAATAATCTAAAACCATCAAATCAGTGGTAAGTAATATATTATCTACTAAAAAAAAAAATGCATTTGTTAATATTTAAAATTGCGTATTAATTAATGAAAATTAGTTCTGCCTATTAATAAGATTAAGTTTTAACTAATTATCTAAATAATTCATAAATAATTTTTACATTCCCCCCTACCTATATGAAAGAAAACATATCATAAACCATAGATACTTTATCAATAAAATAATATATAATCGAATAGTGAATCTAAAAATAGAAAAACTAAAATATTTTGCTCTCCTCTTGGCAAATTCCTGAGGACACCCTTGTTGTTTTTTGGTGTTGGTAGGGGCAAAAATATTGTTTCCCTTCGAATGTAACCAGGGGGCACCCCAGCTTCCCCTACTCTCAAATAACGTCTTTGGCGGTAGTAATACCACGCTGTTCTATTGTAGTATAGCATCTATATTATATATTAAATTATTTAATATAGTCAACCAAAAATCAACAAAGTTTTGCAGCATTATAGTTACATATAATTATTCTGGTGGTGCAAGCACACTGTATAATATAATACCTGGACAAGGCAATGGCAGTCTTGTGCTGTAGCCGCTCCGCGGCCAATATCTCGGGAACACGTTGCAACGGCGAGTGCCGCACTTGCAGGAAACACAGCAAAGCGATCACCGCGTGATTGGCCGCCATGTGCGGTCTGGCCTCGGGGACCGCTGCCATGTTTGCCAAAAGCGTGGCTGTTTGCTCTTGTAAAAACACCGATGATTTGGTACCGTTTTTCCGGACAGCTTCTATCAGCGATCCGGCGGTGCCCATGTTCAATATGGTCCAGATCGCGTTTGGTTCCATGAACGTCATGTTGGCCAGCGCAGCGGACGACAGCAACAGCGTTTCCGACGACTGCGTGGTCTCCACAAGGTCTAATGGTCATAAAGAAAATATATCGGTCAAATCACATATCATTTATATGGATGGCATAACGTAAAACAATAATAGACAGTCGATGACATACACGTCAACGAGGATATAATAGTATCCAGATATTCGCCGAGTCCATTGACGATGTGATTGTCTTCGATCCAAGGAGCGGTGATTTGAGCCAACACGGATACGGCGTCGGTGAGTTCTTTTTCCGAGCGGTTTTTACTACCCAATATGTCGGATAATATTTCCACACCTCCAGCCTAAAATTAAAAATAAGTATATAAATAAATAGTTATTATATTCTGTAAATTCAATATTTAATTATATTATTACTGGTTGTAATGTTGTATAATCAATAATTAATTTGATGTTGGCTTTGATTATTATAATACAATAATTGTTTTAGTTAGGTACCTTTTCGAATTGTCTGATGCTATCTGATGAGCAACACACCATGGCCAATGTGCGCAGGGCAGCTGATCTGACTGTACTAGACACGGCTTCTATGCAAACAGTCAACAACGAGCGGACACCATTGCACTTCGTCACCAAGCTACCAAGATGAATACTTTCCAATCCCAGGCTGTTAATACTGGACATAGTCTTAACGAGCTCAATATCAGTGCTTGGTTCTTCCAATATGTTCACCAAAGACTAAAAGTTTAAACAAATATTATAAATTATTATTCGATGAAAATAATCCAAACTCCATAACTTTATAAATTATCATTATTTACCTGTATTTTCTTCATTAACAAAGCGTCTATTAGTTCACTAAATATTTGTCCTAGTGCTGACACGTCGTTCAGAATAATCTTTCTGTTGCCTAGACGTCGGTTAGCATGAATTCTTAATTTCTCGGAAACATCCACCAAGTCCATACATAACTCTTGGCCGTGTTCAGATAGTTCACTTTCATGATCACAAACAAAGTCCAACAATAGACCAGTTAATGTTTGGACAGATGGTCCAAAATTATCAATTGGACATTTGTTTAAATCACTAAAATATTTAAATAATTTAAATCATCGAATAAGTAGGTAATAAAAAAAATAGGTATATACAAATTAATTATTACACTTACTTGTAAACTTTTATAAATTCATCAGATATGGCTTTTGTACGTTGATAAAGGTCTCGCACAATTTCAGAATCGGTGCAAACAACTGTAGAAAAACGACATACATCTTCTGAAGTTGCTATTGATTTCGATTGTAGAGTGGTCATACATTCAGGTTCGCATCTAAACCTCAGTTCGTTTAACCATTGGCCAACGGGCACTTCGTTCTCACGTTCAATTCTGGAAAAATATGATAAGTATTTTAAATATTGGTATTTTTAAATTTAATTATTAATTATTCATATTAATTTAAAAGATTCCTCAATTTAGATTCAAATAAATACCTAGACATCTATAAAGTTATTTAATAAAATAAAAAATATTAAAAAAAATTTATTTAGTTATAAATATATTAGGACATTAGGTCATTAATTAGTTACTCAATTTCAGATTATAAAACGAACTATAACATGTACCTATATTACTATTAATATATACGGAATCACATGAACTAGTACTATTTTATTATTATTATAGACTACATCTAGAGCAAGGGTGGCAAAATTTTCTGACACTATGTGCCAAAAAATGTCTAACCTAAAACTACACACACACACACACACACACACACACACACACACACACACATTATATGAAAAATGTATTATTTTAAATTTATTATTTAACATAAAAAAATGTAATATTAAAATATATAATACAGTTTTCTAAAATATGTGAATGATAGTGAAAAAGTACTAACATTGTGATGTTTATTATTAAAAATAAAATAAAATATAAATATTTAAATTTTTTGCGTCCCGTGGATTTGCCATCCCTGATCTAGAGTATTTATTATCTAATCATATTATGATTTTGGTATTAAAAATTAACCTGTTAAAATTATCTTTTAGATATTTTGGTTTTCTTAGTTGTAGATCTTTTCTATAATGTAATCTGGGTGTACAAGATCTGTTTTTGGTTGATTTCGGTGTAGACGTATGCTCCGGTGTACCCGGTCTATCGGATTCACATAGACTCACTGTATCCGCATCATTAAGACAGTCGATAAACGGTGTAGGTGGATCGATAATCAATTCGTTATTTTTGAAGCAGTCCTGTTTGATGTTTTCTACAACAGTAACGTTTTCTGACTGATCGAAATGGCCGTCAAAACTTTTCACCGAGCTTGGTGTCGACAGTATTACGTTGGTTTTTGGCAATTCATCAACGATAAAACACGTCCGGTTGGGCGTGCGTGGTTCTTCCTCGTACCTTTTTATTGTCGGTTTAAACGGTGAAATTTCCTCAGTGGTGACATACTCAAACGAACGAAACTTTCTGGATAATTCGCACGCTGGTAAAAAACAATTACAATAATCGGGTGATTGTGGATGGGGTTCGCAAGGCGACGGGACCCTAGGAACTGGGGCTTCGGGTAACACTCCGTCTGGCAATTTGTCGGTAAACGCATTCGTACTGTCCTGTTGCTTGTCTTCTTTCGGCAAAGCTTTCGACAATCCTGAGGGACTACTTTCGGAGTCTGAAAAGCCAGAGTCCTGCGACTTGTGACTACCGTTGCTCGGGCTGCCGGACGACACACGTCTACTCTCCGGCGATGAGGATGGTTGTCGACGCCACGAGTGATGAACATCTTCATCATCATCGTCCAAGTTGGGAAACCACACCTTGCTACGTGTCCGCTGGAAGTCAGTCATATTATTTTTGCTCATAGGACCTGAAACAAAACGTTGATCTTATTATATTAGAGACGAGAAACTATTTCATCATAAATGATGCGTTATAATATACCATATAATAATGAATCAAGTGCGAGTAACTATTGTAGGTATATGGCATGCCGTCTTTTGTTTAAACTTTAATTAGCATTTCAAGTACATTAATTTCTGTTTGAATAAAAACTATCTGCAGCTTTGATTTTTATTTTTCGATCAGTATTAAAATTTTAAATTTGCAAATGACTTTAACTTTTTAACCATAAAACACACTAAGATTAAATTCATTAGTTAAAAAATGTATTATGCATGTATAAGTATACAACAGATGCATGGAGGTTATTTGCAAGATTATGAATAATATATTATTATTTAAATTAGGTAAATTATTAAGTTATTTTTTAGGATACCAAAATGTTTTTAATTTTTATAATGGAGTAGAATATAGATAATTATGCAATAAATTACCTATTTTTTTCAAATATATGTTTTAGATACTTGAATTTTAATTTTAATCAATACCTAATAAACATTAAAATTACATTTTTTGTAAGTAAAAAAAAACTTCTAAGAAGTAAAAGTAGTTGTGGTTTTAGTTTAAATTGATTTTGTCTAATGATTCGTTGAAAACGGAAATTTTATTTCTGACGACTACAGTAGATTTTTTTTAAATATATTTAAAAGGTTTCTTTGACCTGCAATGTGTAACATATATGTATATTATATTATATATTATCACTATATTAATTTATTATTGTTAATAGCTAGTATTAAGTGTAGGACATAGGTGGTATGTACTTATTTTTAATAAACATTTTTATAATATTCTTTCAATCTTTTCTAGTTACTATTTAATAATTAAAAAATGTCTATAACACGTATCAATACAATAAATATTAAAATTTATTAATTATATTACTTTAAAATTATGTAACACAAAACGTTAATAGTATTCATACACTTTACATGTCTATGACAAAATTATATGAATATTCAGTATTTGTATACCTACGACCTACCTGGCTACTTATTTATAAAACGATTTATAACATGATGAGTGACCGTAGAGCGAGTGTGTAGAATTTACAGATACCGGTAGCTATCAAAGTTCGTTTTATAGGCTTTCCAGACATGGTAATAATAATTGAACGGGTGTAGAGTAGGTATTAAGTTCTTTTTATTGTTCTCAAGACATTTTGTGCAGGCGTGACTGATAGCGTTATAGAACATCGAACAATAAACCATATAGATTAGTCCTATATAGCCGTGACCGAATAACAATTGTTTCCTTACTTACAACGAGGGTGACATGAAGATCGAGTTCACTTGGATATTGCTTTTCGAAACAGGTCACGGTTAAAAATATATACCTAGGTGTACAGGTATAGTCTTCGAAGCGTATGGTTACTACTTTATAGAAATGCATATACCTATACCGGTTGGTTATGGACATTTCAGGTTGGTCCAATTCTTCTATTGGGGTACATTATTATTTTTGAAGACACATTTACAATACGAAAATAAGATAATTATAAAATATATAAAACAAATCCTAATATAAAACCAATTACCGGTTTGTATTCTTATCGAAGGGTGTGTATAGGTATGCTAAATATTGTACCTAGATTATGAGTACATATATATATATATATTGTAAATACACATATAAGAAAAAACAACGAAGTATCTATAGAAAATTGATTTAAACTAATGCATTACACTCAGACACCCATTCGGGCTAATAACTAATATAAGAATCAAATCTGTAAAAAAATGAACATTATAGACAATGCCAGACGTTTCAGACAAAAGGTCATTATGATTTATGAAGCCAATGACCATAATATTCTGTTATAAATATTATAAGCCACTGGACGCTGATAACCGTCAACTTTCCGAGTGGTCGCGACCCCCATTGTGAAGTACATTACGTTATCGGTACCGAATCTACGGTTTAAACGAATAAATATCAAAAACGCAGTTACTCAGTGGTTATAAGTATCTGAAGTTATAAGTGTTATGACATTCGACGAATAATCTATTAGTAAGTAATTATTATAAATTATATCTAATAGTTTTATTTTGAACAAACTTGTAGGGATAGCCGTATAGATTATAGGCATATACAATAAACTATATAGCAGATTTTGTACGTACCTACAACCTACTCGTACCCACAGTCCACAGTAATTGTAAACATATAATATAGGAACTAGGAAGCTAGGGGATAAGTTCCATAATCACTCGTTAAATTTTATCAATTAAATAAATAAAATAATGTCATAGTTGGTTAAGAATTTAAGACATTTTAAAACTTTAAAGCACAATCTATAATCTTGATTTTACGATGATTTTTTTTCTATCAGCACTTTTTTAGGGAGAAGGTTTATGAATATGAGTCGGATGCGACAGATTGAAAATATTGAAAGGTTAAAATAATACTCAAGTATATTAGAGGACTTTACTTATCCCCATATTGAATACTATATATACACGTTTATAGCTTTAAGCATTTTGACCATCAGTTCTTCTAAAATAAATAATTATTTTTTAAATGTATCATGCAATTATTTATATTATATAATATGTTCAAGTTCATTGAACGTTTTTATATATAATAAAATAATTTTTTTGCTGCTTAATAGTTTTTGTTTTTTTTCACACCCATAACAATGTAATATATACAGCGTATGTCGTGTTGATATACTATATACAATTTATATAAAAAAAAATGCAGTTAAAGCTATTTGAATAAAGAGTAGGTATTCTTTTCTAAGAAATAAAGAAATACCTCTGTAATGTATAATTGTGTACATTTGTTAACATAAATATAAAATAATATTAAGTTATAAAAACTATTGTACCACAAATTTAGTTAATATTATTAATAATACATTTTAAGTTAATATTTTATAGGTACAGGTGATTGTGAAATTGAAAATGATTGAAGAATTTATAAATTCTTATTTTTGTGTTTGAATTAGGTACATTATATTATTCACATTTCATATGCTACATATTTATAATTACAAATAACAATAGTTGTTTAGTCAAACGTACAGTAGATTATAAAATGATTACATATTAAAAGACAAATAAAAGATTTGAAATAGTTTTTTGTAAAATAATTTTACAACAATCAATATAATTTTCTTTGTGTAGTGATATATGCTATGTATATTTTTTTGAGAACACTAATATAATGTACCAATAATCTATAATATAGTCATAAAAACACAACACACACTACGATATTACATATATAAAAAAATATATAATTTAATATCATAGCGTCTTTTCCATTTATATTATAAAATTTAGTTACATTATACAATGCAGAGTGCAAGGAACATGGCGATAAATCATTTCATCGTAATATGTTACGAGTATTATCGATACATATATGTATAAAGACCGCGCCTTTATACGTATATATTATTAGAGATGATGTACACGGCCGACAGCCTCCAGATAAATGTCGTATAGGTACCTACTCATGTTCCACTAGCCCAGGATATTTTTCAATTATTTTAAAGCTATGATATACAATTTAAGGTGCAAAACAAAAGAATCCAATTTGTGTGATGTGTTACGATCTAAACAGATTTTAATATTGTCCAAATTCCCCGAGGCTTTATTTTACACGAAACACTAATTTTTGTCTTCTATTGTACAACTAATATAATACCTACCTACCTATACTCAACGTTATAGATATTGTACACACGTCTCCACGGAACACGTGACGATATGGCGATGGAAAGTATGTAAAAAAAAATATAATATAATATTCAAGATCGTTTCTGGGTGCTGGTATATTGGTTGGAGTACTCGTATATTCAACACGTTTCATCAGTTTTCAAGAAGTTTGTACGTCATAGGTCCTATATAGCTTCGTAGAATATAAGAATTTCTAATAAAAATAGTTATGTAGGTATAAATATACCATATGTATAAAGCCATATAAGTATCGGGTATGATGGTAAATTTTTGTAAAAATATCTCCTCAAATTTAAAGTAATTTTAAATTTGAATTATTTTAAAAAAATTATATAGTTCTTGGATGGATTCGTGCTTTTGATTTATGTTATTTACATTAGACAAATACACACGCATATGTTTCAATTACGAAACTCAAATAACATACATTTATACGTATAGTTATTAAAATATTATATGCATATGTATGTATTATGTATGCAACATGTTATATTTTTATAAATAACCGATTAGTCATCTACGTATGTGCTACACTGCCACTGGAGTGTAGAAAAAAATAGGATCTGGGACTTAGAAATTATTAGAACACATACCACAGTACACATGTTTATAGTCCAGAACACGAGGCAGTTATTAGTGGCACATTGGCACTTGCTAAATATTTTAAAATTAAAAAATACTATATATAGTATACAAGAATCAAAAAAATGCATTATTTATAGTTTGGCATAAAATCACTTTTAGAATAACAGAAAAACATACGACCAACTAATTAAATAGTTACATTATAATAATCCATTAACCTATTCAATTTTTTATAATATTATCACTGTAAAATTATTATTAGAATAAATTATATATGTTTTTAATGCAATGAAGTTAACTTAATATTTTTAGATTAAGTTGCAATTATTTGCATATACTCGTACCTAATACCTATGATTATTTGTTTCAAAAGTCCGACGTTTAGGTTTTTCTGATAGATACACACTGCTATTGATACACAAATATGCATTAGTAATTGAAATACCTACTAACTACTATTATAAAAGACGAATAAATATTATCATTATCATTAGGCATTAGCGAGTGAAAAATGTGTGTTTAATACTGTTGATTAATTAGTACATTATCGGTCGAGAATGCTGAAAAAATTTAGCACCAGTATTAATTATAGTGTAGTAGTGTTTGTATGCCTGTGTGAGTACGGGAGAGGAAGGAGGCATTAAAATAGCGTAGACCTAGGATTTTGAAACAATAAAAAAATGTCTGGCCAATCGATCATCGCGTTTATATCGTATCATATTTTAATAGATAGATCATTATCATTATATATTTATCTATATGTATTATTTTTTATACACATTATGATAAGGAAAGAATGTTCACCTTTACTGGAGAGTACGGATTGTTTTAATTGCGAGCATTCTGTTACGCACAACAAGCCCCTGCGGGGTCTCTTATGCCAGTGTGTTATCTCACAACATGTTTGGTCACTTTCTCGGTCGTTCAGAAATGTACTCATTGAAATAAATAGGTATGTATTTAGAAGGTAGTATATATCAATGACGTCTAAAGATTTATGCATGTTTACACTACCGGTATTTAAAATTTCGTATTCACCTCCATTCAGAAGGACGTTTAACAATAACAGTGGTAAAAAACATGTATTTTAAAAAATATAAATGTAAATATTAATTATTTTATAATCAAATCGCGTATAAACACGAATTTACATGTATACATATATAATATTAAATATGTAAAATATTTAAAATATCTAAATAAATAACAAGACATTAATTTTAATAAATTAATTTTTGAATACAATTTTATTAGAATATCAACCAATTATTACATCATTGCTTTTTGTCCAAGAACATCGTATAATACAATTTATTATTTTAATTGTGATGTTTGATTGGGCGTGAGAAAATATTATTAACCGAATAAGTCAACCATTCAGTATTATAGTACTATATAAAACTTTCTAAGCTTTAGGGTAAATATAATATTAACTTTATACCTATATGGTAATATGATATAATAACCAACTACATAATATAATACGATGTGTGAATCTACTTACTATTATCAGTATTGGTATAATAATGTATTTGATTCAAATAAAATGTTTAATTTACAAACATATACATAATATCTATACAGAAATAGTATATATTATACATTATATACACCTATATTTTTTTCCATTATATTTTATTTAATTTTTGTATAATAATTACTATCTATAGTTTTATTATCGTTCGATTTTTGCAATCCATTGAACTTATTTTTCCCAGTTTAATAGGTATACATTGTTTAAAGACTAAGTGCAATAATCTGTATATTATACTATGCCCATTACCTATTTATGGAATGCTCTTGATGTATTTTTATTTGAAAAAGGTTTTATGAATAAAAAAAAAATGTTTAAATAAGTAGGTATACAGTAATGTTATCTAACGTGTTTTTGTTACCACGGTTCACAACAAATTTGTTACATTAATGGTTGTGTACTATAGATACAGAATTTCTAAAGAATTTCATTTCACATACTAAAATATAGGTGGGTATTACCTACGGCAGGTGTCGTGCAAAATCGTGTAGTGCATTTATGAAAAAATAAGAATGTATAGGCTTTACTGAATACCTTTAGTGTTAAAACCCGTTACATTAGGTCCATTGTTATACAATGTTATTTTCCAGTTAACTGATAATGATTTTTATCATATTATATTGGTATCTACTGAAAAACATAATGTCTATGAAAACTAAATGAATGTTTGATTTGAAGTTCTCTATATTTCAATATTATTTGGTTTAATTTTATGAACACATTTATTGACAGTTAGAAATGCCAACTAGGGGAATTAGGTATACCTACAACCTACTGTAAAAAAAAATATTCATAATACTCACAAGTCACAACAAGTGGTCAATCTAAATATTTTTATTAAGTCACAGCCGTGACGAAACCATGACAACATTTTGTATATGAGACTATATTATAATATATACTACAATAATTATTGTCAATAAAATTAATTAAGTTTATTTTCATTTATTTGTGATTATAAAATAATATAATAGGTGTATATAGTAATTGGTATAACAACATATTTTATAGTTTTGGACAGATAAAATAATAGCTATATAATCATTCAAAATTCATTATTATAGCCATCAGTTTGACAGTATCACTCATCATCGAAAACAAATAAATAACATGATAAACGGATATTTAATCAAGCATATCATCGAATTTTATTTTATTATTCATTTTTCAATAATTAAATTTATAATCGATAATACCTATTATACAATATTTAATATGTGTATAATACCTAAACATATATTTCTAATTATTTATTAAAAAAAAATGTTATTTAGTTACATAGTTGAAATTCTCATATTAATTTAAATTTGATTGAAAATCTTTATAATAATTATTTTGTATTGTTATTGATTATATTAATGGGTAGTATTATATGTGCGGACATATATAATTATATTATACATATTTATTAATTATTAGTTATTACAGTATAATGCGTATTTACCATTTTTTTATACTGTAAGAAATCTTTTCCCATTGATTTATAATAATGAATAAACACCGAGTGCCCCACAAAGAATAGTTAATTTAAAATTGTGGTTTAATAAAATCAACATTGTCTCGCGTCCCCGCCACTTAAAATTAATAAATCTTAGAAGTTGTAAATATTTTTGTAATTTATTAAAATTGATCTCATCAAGATTATACGATATATTGTATATCTATATATTTTATACTATTTCAATATTGACGAAAAATAAGACACAATATAATATTACAGTATAATGTATACCTATAAATACCCAAAATGTGATATCATCGTTTCTTTGATTATAAAAATCCATACATACATAATATATTTATGATTTATTGAAAAAAAAACTATAAGAGGTATTTAGAATTTTAAAACAGTATTGTATTTGTATAGGTATTATGTGTGTACATTATACAATCACTAGTTTTTTTTTCATCTATCACGAAATTATTCATACAGACTACTTAAGAGTGCTAAATCAATAGTAGAATATGCTGCGTGTTTCGTGTAGGTACATGTATTCGCGCGGCCCACCGTGACAAGACATATTATCGGGCATGATGTAAACTGTAAACACACTGCAGTAAGTCCATCGGAGGTCTTTGGCCCTCACGTGTAGAAAGACCGGCTAGTTTTATTATTATTATTTATAGTCAAAGCCATTCTTTTCCTTTTTTTTTTAAATACATTATATTATTTTTTTCTTACTTTATAGGTACAGGAATACAGGACCATACAGGTGCTTTTTCCTGTGTATGATCATAAGACGTGATGATCACCTCCGTCAGATTATAATGAGACTGTATATTCACTACATAGTAATCGCTAGTCGCTACCGCATATCATATATTATACTTGTACACTCTAAATACCCGTTTTATATTTTAAACTAAAAATTCCCTATTTTATAAAATGTTCATGTATTATAGTTTATAAACATGGTTGTACTTTTATATTTTTTTTTTGTAATAAAAAAAATTTAATTATAATGAAAAAAAAATATTATTTTATTTTATAATAATTATACAAAATTTAAAATTGCACACATATCTACATTAAAATGAACCGTATAAGAAAATAAAATAATCTTGAATCTCATAATATGTACACGATAAAACGAACATAACAAATGATCAAACTAAAAATAAATTCACACAAAAATTGTGTAGTGCGGATAATCGACGCTCCACTGTAGTAGGTATTGTAATGCGTCCCCATAAGATCTCTCGTTGGACGTTACATTTATTTTATGATGCAATACATTTTTGCATGCTTGGTAGTGTATAATATAAATAAATAAAGCCAATACAGTTTGTAATGTTTAAACATAGAGTAATTAATAACAGTTATTGGAACTTTTAAAATTAAAATAAAGTTTATTAAATCTGAAGGTAGACTAATATTGTTCTACTGGAGACATAGAAACTAAATAATTGAGAGTGGACGACAGTGGTCACAGAGTTGAGTGGCAATGTTAAAACGAGAAACAACTCACATATGTAAGTTTCATAATTTAAAATGGTAGATTAGATCGATGAGCTTGCCTATCGTATTTCTATGCTGCCAAAAAGTTACGTGATCATGAATTTAGTATACTGATTTATGTAATATATATGCATTTCAGTATTACCTAGGTATAATAAATATATATCTCTTCCGAATTTGCATTCACATATAAGTTATAACTATATATAGATATACTAGAACAACAGCTTATATCTACATACGAGAAATATAGGTGACAGGCATACTACTTTTACTCAAATACTGATATTGTCAAAAATAAAAATAGAATACTTACCCATTAAAATATTTGGTCAAAATATAATCATTGCATGTGTATACTAAGTTATTTGAAAAAGTTCTAAAAGTTATTTAAAATTTAAAATAAGATAAATAAGTTATTAGATGTAATTTTAATTTTCGTAAAAATCGGCAAATTTTTAAATCAGTTACAAATCGTTTATATAGTAGCCTCATACATTTTACTTAGTAAGTATGTGTTGGCACTTTGGCAGGGAAACAAAAAACCATGCAGGTAGTTCTGGACATCGATGGCAAAAGACAGGAACATCCATCGTACATGTATGCATCAGATAAACATCGTGAACACTATTACTACCGTCCCATGAACGGGCAAAATCGTCGCAACTATTATTTTCTCCTTTGCCGGGCGACTGTTTGGCGATATGTTATTTTTTTTGCGTATTTGTATCGAATACTATATGCGATCAAACCGGTTTGAAATGCATACCGCAAAAATAATAATACAAATAAAAACGTACAGAGAGTACTTCATTCTATATGTATACATACATAATATTTTATATTGCTATATATTTTTCAGTTAAGACTCGATCGCTTATAGTCTGCATTAAATCATGTTTCTTATTTATATTTTTACTGTCATTGTTTTTCGATGATAAAAATCAATACATATATAAAGTAAGTTAATAATAATTTTTTTAAATAGCCATATTTACATACCTATATAGAATAATTTTAAAATTTAAACTCTTTTTTAAACTTTCTAATAGTCTTTCAATGAATATGCAGATATGCTTAATAATAAATATAATAATATTATATATAAAAATAACACTATTAGATGTTATATTATAAAATTTAATAATCTCTGCTTTAAAACTAAAGTGCTTGTTGTTATCAATAGCAATGATCTCAATAATTGTGTTAGTCGATTACAGTGGATCACAGGCTAACCTTTTTCTATATTATGCCGAATAAATAATAAAAAAATAGGAGGATGCTATAAAATATTAAAACTATTTCATTATTTAAAACAATTCAATAGGTTCATATATTTTTCAACATTAATTCAGAATTACTAATGTTTTCTACGTTTAATTTAACGTTTAAAACAGTAGGTACTTAATGTCTTAATGCATATAATGATACACTACTGAACAATACGACGAAGAAGAATAGTGAATTTAATAAAGTTTAAAATGATTACAATACTTAAAAGATGTTTTTGTGAGATAATTAATAATATTTGGTCGAAAAAAATTCAAATGAATGTTGCAATGCCATAAATTATGTTATAGTCTATCAAGTATCAAATGCGAGTGCGTCATTCAATAATATCAAATTGTTCACAGGTTGGCCACTCCTGGTCTATCAGAATCGTATAGCCTAGATTAGTCCAGTTAGGTTTTAATATATAAATTTATATCTAAAATACACGCGACAATACAATTAATAACTAATGTACAATTAGTTCTAATTAATTAAAATTGATTGAAAACAGATCGAATTAAAATATAAAATAAATAATTATAGTTCTATATTATAGTTTAAAAATGAAATGCATCATTATCTATATTTATTATTGATAATTTATTTCGAACAATTAAATATATATACTAATAAATAGGTAATAGTTATTAAAATTAAACTTTAGATTTGATGTAATAGTATACCAATCACTTCTGTACACTAATTAGCTGAATAATTTAATTTTTTTAAAATTTTTTAATGAACTATACATTTATTTAACTAATAGTAATATAGCATTATTATGGAAAGTTCTTAGCAGATTATAAAACGGTCACATTTTAGTAATTTATACTAATGGGTAATGGCACCCGCCACTCCGTATGAATGGCGATATCTGTTCGTTAAATGGTATCATATATTATGGAAACGATATTACTATACTATGTTTTGTTATTTCTAAATGAATCAGCCCTGGAAACATGTAATAGATTGTCAGTTGTGTATGAGTATATATTTTATCGTCGTGCCCGAATGGTATACGCGTTTATATAATATAAGATGTCGATTGCGACCGTCGTTCGAGATCAAGTCAATTAATTAAACACTCATTGTGTAGCGTATTATGTATATTGTGTATAAAATACAACTTATGAGCACTCAAGATACTGCAAATTATAGTTATAGTTATATGTATATATTTATTTTCCTTCCTTTTTCTTTAAGCCTGCATTAGATAATAATTCAAATCATAAAATTTTAAATTTTGTCACAAATACGCATGTGCTGATGAGTTATTGCTTATAAGTTAGAAGATACGAAAATAGCGTAGGTTGGAATTAAAAAGAAAAACATATGTAACATAAAATTTGTATTTAATATGATGCAATAGTTATTCCAAGGGAAACGTTTAACTAATTAGATGTTAGTCAAAGATGACGAAGATAATTTCATCGAACAAAAAACGAAAGTCATCAACATGAATTGAACGAGAATATATGACGATTTCAGAACTAGTTTCGGAAATTATTATACTAGTTTATTATCAAGATCTATAATATACTTGAGATCAAATAAAAGTTAAGTTTTGGAGAACAAGTTTCATCAACATTTTAAGGAGGAAATTCATAAAATTAAGAATTAAAAAATACGAAAGTTATTTCATAAAATATAAATTACATTTAGTATATATGTTACATTTCTATACATTTATAATTGCAAAATATTATAAATATATCCAGAGTGATTTTTTTAAAGGAAAACAGTAATTTTTTTTTTTGAAAGCTTTTAACATAAAAATGTTCTAAAAAGAAATACATGTTTATATATATTTTTTTAGATACATTGAAGTTATTACTGCATATTTTTGAATGTTACTATAACTATTTTACTAGGTAGTATGTTTACTACCTACTTTTTAATAAAAATAATATTTTTCTGGGAATTTTCATAAATAAAAATCAGGTTAGTTAAACAAATCGTTTAATTAGTTATATATACATTTAAAGTTTAAATGAATACCTACTTCGTTCATTATACATTTAAATACTTATACGTTATAAACTTATTACTACCTATAACTAAAATATATTCGTTCAAAATTCTATTTTGATATGAACATATCAAAACTATTAGAAAGATATTTTTTCAGAAAATAAATTATATAATGATGCTGTAATTTAAAAAAGTAAAACTTAATAAATAATAACGATAAAAATAGTTAAGTAAAATGCTTTTTAAAAAGACTTAAAATAATTTAAAAAAAATTATTTATATAAAAAATAAAAAAAGTTATTATCTTTAAAAAATTACCTTATTTTTTATGTAAAAAATGTTTATATACTTAGAATAATTATATAATATAAAGAATTGATAATTTTAATATTATTAAATAGTCAAGTGATATTAAATTTATGTGCTAAGAAAATGAAACGCTATCAATTAAATACTGATTAATAACTTGGTTTGTATGTAAAATGTATTATTTTTTATAAGATGTTCAAGGAGATCATGTATTACGATACTACTGTATGCTCAAGGTTTAGCATATGTTTTTAGTGCACCCGAATAACTTACTATTTGCTAATTTTTGGTATGTTATCTGGTTATATTATTATTTTTTATAATATTATAAACATTAAATAATCAAATTTAATTATTCTGCATTTTTTTTTATACAAAAAATGGTATATTGTGAACAGTGATTTCTATTAACTATTAAGTATAGTTATGATCAAAGTTTTAAAATTTATAATTAAAATACATTCATTACTCCGCTCAGAATCTAAAATATAAGCACGTTTGTTATTTATAAGTGATACATTATAATATGTACACAACATTGAAATATGTTTATAGTTTGAAAATAAAAAAAATTATACTATAGCAGTTTTTAATGTGATTTATTAAAGCTCAATAGATTTTAATGAAAACGAACTAATTATAAATACGTTATTTTAGACTAAATGATTAACTCTGTATTTTTTGTATTGATTTTTTTTTAGATTACGACATTTATAGTTTGTACATTCTTATAATATATAACCCGGTGTTAATTCTTTCCATGAACAGTATTAAATTAATCATAACTAGTATGTTGAAACACATTTGGATAAGGTCCAATAATATTATAGGAATCTGTTGATTTGATTATTATTCTTACATCGCACTATTAATTTGGTTAAATTTTAAATTATAAACGATTAAATTAAAGACCTGTAATAATTTTGGAGAAACAACAGGTCATTTTTGTTTTAAAATGTATTATTTTACATACACACGAATAGCCCAAAAATATAATGTGTTATCTACGATAGAAATCAAGTTAGGTTAAGTACAGCTGTTCGTATATCTATTATTGGTTATTATAAAACTAAAATTATTTTTAATTGATTGAGAAATCGGATGTAATAAATATTGTTAAGGATAAGATCATCAAAATGCAGTTACTTTGTTCGTAAAATAAATTATATGATATAAGTAGCTAGATAGGTATATCATGTATTATGTATATATTATACATACCATAATCAGATGTAAATCTCGAATGAAATTAATTTTCAATATAGTCTATATAACTACGTTGTCATCAAAGTGGTTTAATTTTACACAGTATAACGCGAATTACAGCTATAAAATTGTATAAAATAAAACTCATTTTTCGTAAACCCCGCAGCAGGTATTTCAAGATCGGTTGTGTTGTATGTAACATCAGTGCATTTCTCAAAGGGCAACACACCCGCGCGTCGCGCTCTCATTATGAATTCTGCTCTTGCCCGTTTCTGGCCAACAATGGTTCATTCCCCAAGACATGTACAACCACGGAGACCTTCCTGTTTACTATGTGTAATAAATATTTTACTATCGTTCGCATCCCAATTGACGTGCTCGGTAAATAATGAAATCACAATTGGTACGTGGAGGGAAAAAACTCAGGTTTATATTTTATACGTGTATATGCATTTAGTTTATATATTAATATTGTCACTACAATGGTAGACCAATGTTGAATTGACAATATGGATAAAATATAGCACCTATGGCAGCTATGATGAAATATGTTTTATATTAATCAACTAAAAATCGATAATATATTCATCGTGATGTATTCATTTCCTAAATTCAAATGTATATGTATAGTATATTTTATACCTACTTAAATTAAAATATTTAAAAAATATTTTTTTTTTTTTTATATTAGTTTTTATACATTTTGAAAGGTACCAAAAGATTTTGTTTTGATGTAGATAATTATAATAGAATTATTATAAATAATAAATATTAAATATACCCATTATTAATTTACTTTAAATAACTTAGTATGTATAATATATAGTGTAGCCCATATGTAAGGTATATATACAGTTTAGGTACCTACATATAATATTTCATTAAAAATTATGTTTAAGTGTGAGCAATTTTATCATGAATGTTAAATTATGGTACAAAAAGGGTTAACATAAAATTAAAAGGTTTATCCATTAAATTACAGTTAAAAGTATTGAGTATTTAACTATTAAAATTTAAAATTTGCTTTAGTATAAAAATGCATTGTAGTACCAGCTATACACCAATATTTTTCAAAAATCTGCTGCAGATGTATAATTTTATTTGTTAAAAAAAAAAAATTAATATAAATATTATGGCATAATTATATATTATACAATTTTTTGTCCTAGAAATGTTTTGCGTGATGGCAGTGTAATATTTTTTTTTTTACATAAATCAATTATCAAATTGTAGAATATACGTGTAGGTAACAAGTTTCACTTGTTAGCCTATATTAGCTATATTAGTCAGCTTGTATGTGCAATTGCCAGTTATTAACAATATTAAAAAATATAACTATTGCTATTTTATGTTCACATATTTATACGATATTTAACTGAAGTTAATATCCACAATAAAAACAATAAACATGCCAAAAAAACTAATAATATAAAAAATTGAAAGAAAATAATAAACAGTCGAAATTAGTTTGCCTTAATAATTGACTATATTATTTCGATAGCATATAATCATACCTATCTTTCGTTATAGGTGCCTAATTTATTATTGTCATATTATTTTATTAAACTAAACATTTAAATTTTTCATCAAGATGTACAATAAAAATAACATTGATTTATATGTTAATCGTACCTATTCAAGTTATACATTTTAGTATAATTTTTTTATTTGATCACCGTATAAATTATAATTATTTGTTATTTTTTTTAACTTATGGATATGGATTAAATTTCATTGGCAGTTATAGCATTTAGAAATTCACATGTATATTATGCAACAGTTAAATACTCAAATAATTTATAGGTATTGATTTTAATATAATTAAAACAATATTGAAGGTACTTACCAAATACATGATAAAGACATTCAAAATTGGATCTTCAAATCAATCTGTAAAAAAATGGTATAGTATATAATAATATGGTAGACTGGTAGTATATTATAATAAATCAAACAAGTTAAGTAAAAACAATCATGAAAATGAAAGAACTTAAGGAAAAAACTTGCAAATAATGTAGATCAACAGGTTACAGAAAGATACATAGGTATATATTTATTTAGTCGTGGTTTGTAGTAAGTGCTGCATCAACAGACATATTTTACTGTAAAACATTGACATCGCTAATTAATAATGTTTATAAAAACGGTGGCAGTCATTATTACAGCCTATAGGTATATCTATCGTAGACCGTAGACAGTATTTACATATTATTTATTAATATCATACATTTATATAGGAAATGTAATAACTAATAAATTATCCATATGATTGCAGAGTACACACTCACATCTGTTATCCTTTTTATAGAATCTACAGTTTTGTGATTATATAGTAATTGTAGATTACCAACTATGATAATCATTATTACTACAGACACACATTTTACAATAATTTATAAGATATTGTAATCACTATTTGTTGTATATGTAGGTTGTATGTTAGTTGCAGTATATAGGTATTAATGGTATAATATAATTATTTAAAGGACATTTAATAAATTAATATCTAGATTTGCATTATTTTAGAACGTTACATTATACATATTATAATCGTACTATTTTATTTATTTTTGTTAAGTATTTAAATTAATAGATTATTTTTTTTTATAGCAATTCGGTTTTGTCCGTTATCCCGCATTTATATTATACATGTGTGAATGGAGTAACATCGATGTGTTCATTTCCTTACTATATTATAAAGAATATGCTGGCGGAAACAAAAAGACATATAGGTATCTATTATAACGATTTGCATATATAATGTGTTAATAATAATATTTTTATTAAATATATAGATAGAATAAGCCATAAGGGTTATTAAGTGAAATATAAATAAAAATGTATCGTATTATTCAAGCAGTTATATATATATCTGTATGATAGGTAGGTACACGCATATTAATATAATTGTTATATTATTATATATATGTAATAAGTATATATAAAATTATGAAACCTGATGAAGATTTGTTTTATAGTATTTATAAAATGTATAGGAACCTATATAATGCATTTATATAATTATATTTAGTAACAGTTATTTAAATATGTTTTTGTTGATTTACATAATAGTGGTATATATAACTATTGATACAATAATAATCTTTAGAAAAAAAGTAACAATTTTAAAAACAATATAGTAAATTTTAAACAGGTATTTTTATTTAATATGGTATATATTATTTTTAATTAACCTTTTTCGTTGATTTTAAGATAATAGTGAATATTAATCATGGTTAAAATAGGTGTATAAAAAAAATTAACTATAGCAAAGAGCATGAAGTATGTTTGGGAATCATTGTGACCTATGGCAAATAACTGAAAGGGGACCTACAAACTCACGCACCCTCAAATCACGATGGGGCGAAAAACCGTTACACACTCATACATTATACATATGATGGTAAACCATCTACACGGCAACAGAGTTAGCTGAGTAATGTGTCCCGCTTACGATTATGTTAGGGGGGATATATTATTATTATTTATTTATTATATGATATAAAATGTATAACACGTAAAATTCAATAATACTTTTTTTAAAACTCAGTGATTTTAACGCTGGATATAGATCTAACACAATATAAATGGTTTATACAATATTGTTTATATAGAATAAGTAGGTATATACGGAAACAAAAATAAATAAATTTATGAACATCCTAAAAATTAACTTAATTATAAACGTATTAATACAAAATAAATATTATTTATGACACGCGATACACAGACTGTTACCTATTAACATATGCCCATGGATAATATTTATATATAATTTTAAAACTAACCTAGTCTCTACAATTAGATACAGATATATAGTTGATTTTTATCTTTTTGTTCATAAAATATAGATATAGCCAATTGCCATGGCATACCTATGGATTATAGATAGGTATTTGCTTATAAATCCTGTAGCATATAAAATGTAATAAAGTATCTTTTTTAAATGCTGATTAAACAAGTATTAATTATGTGATTAAACATATAATAATTCGTGAAATATTCAATAAATAGGGAATATAAAAAACGAGCAAACCCATCAATGCTTAAAAATAATATAATATAATTTCCAATTAATAAACGAAATAAATAATATGCAATATACATTTTTATCAATAACATCAACTGTGCGTGTAAAATTAAATAAATAATTTTAGTAAAGAATAGATTACATATAATAAAAATTGTAACATAGACAGATTACGAATACTTCAGTCACATATATTATATATAAACATATCTATCAAACGATAAGAAACAGACATTAACATGTAATTTATATGTGTATATGAAATATTTGTTGTTTTTACATTTGTTAACTCAACATAATCAAAATCGATTGTGCAGTTGTTTTTTTACATCGATAGATATTTAAAATTAAAAAATATATATAATAAATATGCGTATTTGTATTTAAACAGTCGCCCCTGCCGCACTAATAAAAAAACCTTTTGTGCGGTGTTAAGGAATTTTGAAATCTACACTTTAGTGTACGTTTGTGCACTTAGGTATTATACTACGGAAAATCGACCTAACTGGCAATTACCTATTTATATTATTTAAAACCCAAAAATATTGACGTACGAATTAATTGCCACCGTAAACACTTGGACGTATAGAAAACGTTAAGTACACGCGACTGCACATCTGTCGGATCTCTTCAGTTTCAAGAGACCGCGAACCCGATCGACCGCGAAGCGCGTTCAACGACTGCATAATAAATTACATACTCGTATATACGTACAATAATAATAGTATAATAGCACATATGCGCGTTCGTTTTGATCTCCGTCTAGCGTAACCGTAGGCCATCAACAGACGTGATGCCAACACGCGTGGCCCCAACGGCAGCAGCCGGTGAGTCTCCGCACGCGCCAAACTGCAGTTCATAATATATATACATATATACATAATAGTAATATGTACGCGTCGCGGTCGTCGTAGTCATCATTATATTAATATACTATTTTTTTTTCTCCTACGGTCCAGTGACGTTCCCGCGCAAACGGTTCTCGAGTGTACTATGCATATAGTGAGTCACTCCATGCGTATACGCATGGAGTGTGTAAACCGTGTAATTTGCTATCCCAGTGCGTATACTTATAAAATAACGTACATAATACATCATACATGTGTGTGCGCGCGCGTGTTATGCATGTGTACCATTTTGACGTTATATTCGGCACTTGGGGACTTTGATAGGAGCAGAACGACTCGTCGATATAATATACCTACACCAAATCCCGGACGAAAAGTCCATTTTGAAAAAAGTTGGACAAATAGTCTAGAATTTTTGACCAATTACCACCCATACCATAGCCAAGGTGTGAACTCGAAGAGTTTTTACTTTTTGTTGTTATGCAACATTACAATAGTTTTTGTTCAGCATATATTAAAATATATATTCACAATGACACGACCACTACATAGCATATTAAAATTATTAAAGTTACTAGTATAGTGTATACTCGAATACAGTATTAAAATGTTATTAAAATTCTACGTATTATAATAAAATATTATATAATAACTAATAGGAATTCGGAAAAAAAAGCCCCGTCTATAGGAAAAAAGCCTTGTACCAACTAAATACATAACATTTTTTTATTATAGTGTATATTTTATAATTTTAAGTTTTTAAAGAATATATCTATATTTCAATAAAAAACTTTAAAAATTTTTTTGACATACATAACCATATATATAATATATAATATTTGTTTAATAATTTTTATATACTTTTATATAATAATATTTAATAAAATAATACACCAAATATTTTAAACTATATAGATATAAATATACATTTGAAAGAAAATGAAAATGGAAGTTGCTGCAGACCAAACAAAATTGGCTTTAAGTAATATAAGAAATTATGGAAGTACAAAACATGGTACAAAACAATTAATCGAAAACCGCTTAAAACATTTATGTATGCAAATTAAAAATAATTATATAAGTATATTAGATTTTTTAATGGCAGTTAGTCACAACATTAGAAACCAAACATTTTAAACTTTTTTAAATTATAAACAAACAACAAGTCGATAAATGACAATTATTTAAAAATATTTTTCTTTAGCCTTTTTTTTAAATTATGTACAATTGGTAGTTACTGACAATGTAATATGCAGATTGCAGCTATACTTGTATATTTTATAATAAGAGTAATACATGTCGAGGAATGTTATTAAGCTATTTATTATATATATTTATTTTTTATAACAATTGTTAACATTAATTGATTAATGTTAGATGTATTAGTTTATTAAATATTATTATGACATAAAATTATAAAAATATATATAAATTATTAAAAAGAAATAAAAAGAAAAAAAGAATAATGTATTTAGTTGGTACTGGACTTATTTTTCCGGGTTTTTTTTTCCTAGATTCAAACGTATTATAAAAAAGTTACTGATTCTATATTATTTAAAATGTAGTTATTTATTAAGATTTAGAAAGCCGGTGAATATAATTTATTATTAAATAGATTAGGAATACTGAATGAACATGTTTTTTTCCGTGTACTTACTGAATCACATTTTGGAATGTGTGATTATTATTATTCGTTATATATCAGACGTTGATGAGTCATCTGTTATTTTTCAATGCTATTCGCTATTATTGTGCATACAAGGTGACGATATATCTATTATTACATTAGGTGCAAAATTACTATAACCTATAGGTACATCACCACATTTTTTTAAACTGATAACACAGATTTAAACATATCCTACTTACTATGATTTTAATTAAATTATTAAACTATTTTTAGTAAATGCAATTCTAATGAATTATATATTATAATATTATTATAATTATTATATATTATTTACGTACTACATTTTAAAACAAATATTATTTATAATAGGTTAGTCCGTTTAAATTTTAAAAATCTGAGTATTAATTAAAATAAATCATTAAAAAACAAAATGAAGACGAATTCAAGCTTGTTTTGAAGTACCTACCTATTAGTTTTACATTAATAATTTCTTATGTAAATATAATAGTAACTTTTGTTGAATAGTTATCAGCATAAACACTTAATGACAGTATCAACTAAAACAAATGGCGAATACAAGATATAAGCTATTTTAATGATAGTTAAACAAGTAATAATTCCCACATAACTATCTGAGTGTCCAATTATTATGTTTTAGTATATCATTTAAACATCGTTTAGTAATGAATAATGAAAATTGATGGTATACAACATTATATTATATTGTATTTGATCGCATAAGTGAAATTTCACATCTCAAAGAGTTAAAAGTATAAAAATAATTTATCAAACATTTAACTTTGTTAATAATTCTCTTTTAAGAATATTTTGCTAAAACTATTGCTTATATTGCTCATACACATTACCCATATAAACAACATATTATGAATTTATGATTGACCAATTCAATGATATGATGCAAAAAAATAACCAATGGATTACTTCAACAGCTTGAGTAAATTAACCGTTGTATTATTACACAAAAGTAAAGTGAAGTTGTGGAGTTTATTTAGATACCGACAATAAGACCATTTTAGAAATTGTTTACTTTTAATTTACATTACTAATTTTTAATTGCACTGTTAAATTATCTCTGACAAATTGTTTATAAATGAATAAATGATTCATTAATTAATTTTTATGTACAATTTAAATAATTAAAGGTAGGTAGGTAAGTGGGTACATAATACAGTAATATGTATACAATTTAAATACATGCATTACCTATCAAATGGCTTTTAAGTAGTATTTTTATTTATTAAAAATACAACTTTGACTTTATAGGCCTTAATATTTTTAAATAATGGATGTATCAACAAACATATGGATAAAAAAATAAGAGCAATACAAAATTTTAAAATTTCTTGTGTCTTAAATTTTTCCATGGGAATGTTTTAAAAGGAAACATTTTATGTACTTTTATCATATTAAATATATATTATCTACTAAACATTACTGTAGGTACCGACTATTATAGTACCTGTACTCTGTCCAGCGAGAGAACACTCTGATTCTACGCATCCCCTCGCATCACCCTGCTAACGAAACAGGTTTCCCAATGAGATTGGTGGTGCGGAGAAGAACTTATTTTCGTCGGTCCTTGGCGCGTTCTCTTACTGGACAGAGTATATATAATTAAATAACAATCGTATTCTATAAATATTATAAAAAATACATAACAAAATAACATGTGAACATCTCACCAACCACATTTTTTTTTCTAAACTTTAGGTAAATTAATTTGGACCTATATAATACGTCGACTATAGGTACGTATATAAAAAAATATAAATAAATATAAATAAAAATAAAAATTAAATATTTTATATTATAAAATATATAATATACTAATATAGGTATTTGTTTATTATATACCATGTTCAATAAACATATATATATATATATATATATATAATTATGTATTGAAATATATTATAGCCTATGCGTACTTTTTATCGCACATAAGTCTAATTTTTACGAATTCATAAATGTTTGTTTTATGACGAATTTTTATATTTTTATATTTTAGTGTAATTTGTATTACTATTTTAGTTTTTAATCAAATGTCACCCCTCCTACATTTACATTTTTTTATTTTTAAAAAATTGTGTTTTATAATATTAATATTTTAACCACTGATCTGTTCAACAGTAGAGTTTATACTAATCAATTATTATGAAAGACCCCACTCGACCCTCGAGGGGTGTGATCTTGTGTACAATGCATTTCCACTATTACAAAGGGTATAAGTTCTACAATATAGACTCGGTGACATTTGGTGTTTTCCCTGACAAGTCCCTTGTCACGTATTCCCCAAAGCAAGCCGTTATAAATAGATCGAAATTAAGAATTTAACGGGATTAAGTGGATTAATATAGCTCCCCTGTAAAGCAAAAAGACAATATATTAGTAATGATGTTATGGGAAGTGCAAAAAACTCTGCAGATGTTACTTTTGTAATTTATTATGATGTAGATTATTAAATAAAAATATAATGAAAAATTAGGTATAGTATAGTTTACATTTACAAATTGAATAAAAATAAAAATAAAACAATGAATATCTCATATGGTTGAAATTATATTTTTTAATTAATGACCTATATAATAAGAACATGGTTATTTTTATTTTATCTGACGTTTGCAAAATATAATTTATGTAGGTTTAGTGGACGTTCGTGATGCAAACAATAGACTTAAGCATTATATTTTTGTGATAATAATTTGTATAATTTGTAACTATTTTACTCATGATATAATTTAGAGGTTGCGCAGTTTTCAGACATACCAGGTTAGGATTATAGACATACCAGTTGCTGTAGGTAAATATCAAACATAAATGGATTTCATGCAGTTGAACGATTAGGCACGCACGTTCGAACAATGTTTTACTTTAAATATATCATATTTTTGATAATTTTAATACATATATACATACGTACAGACAACAAACTACAGCTAAGATGAATATAATATGTATTAAAGTAATTAAATATTAGTTATTTCTTTATCACTTTTAAAAATTAAAATATTTAGGTACTTAAAGTAAAGCTGCATATAATATAAGCTTCTATTTTGGCTGATTATTTAATAGGTATATTATAATTATACATATTATATATTTAAATATGGTTTAGATTGGTATTTTTTATTGTTGCAACTTGCGAATACTTCGCTGTCTCATATACCTACTAATATCATATAGGTTCTGTGCTTATATGGTTTTGCAATAAATTATTATGTTACCGGAGACGCATTTATCTAGTTTAACAATAACAGTTTATAATCAATGAAGGTGCATTACACATTATACATACTACATACACCATACAAATAGCGGAAGTATGCAAAAATAATCAACGTGGTCATTTGCAAGGTTGGGTATAATATATGATGTAAAAAAACAGCGAGAATGTTATGAAATTAATTTGCTGTCTCAAATAAATTTAAGTCAGTGTATGGAAAAACATCTTCCTGTTTATACAATTTGATAAGTCCACAATTTACTTAGATATAATAATAAAAATATATAAAAAGTTCATATTACCATATAGCACATAAAAACAAATATTACATTTAAATTTAATAATCTAACAGTGATTATATATTATAAAATAATTACATTTTAATGAAATACTTGTTTATTGCAAAATTGTATAATCAATACACAATTAACACTTAAAAAGAAAGAATAGTATTAAATATATCATAATTTGTTTTTATGCAAATAATTTCAGTATTTTTTATATTCATAAAGTTGTCTGAAATATCGTAAAAATCTTAACTATTGAGATATATAAATATATTATAAGTTTGACTAATATAACTTTTATTGTTATGAAACATTTTATACCTAAATATTTTTCCTGCAGGTGTGACTGCAGGTATACACATACTACATAGACATATATTATTCCATTTACAGATGTGATTCATGTACAAAGAATATCATTATACGCAATGCTGTAAGTGTTACTATTTTGCTGACGACGAACATGGAAGATTACGTGATATGCACACAATGCGACATCATTCAGATATGGTGATTATAGGAACAATGATTATTGTCAGACAACATGTTTTGTAAGATTGTGAACAATTTCTTATTAGCATTTTTATAAATATATAACATTTCTGATGTCATGTAAGCAATCATTTAAATACACTTATATATCAAAGTACACAGTTATTAATTATTTTAAAATATAAATTATTAAAATATTATATTATGTTCAATTAAAATTAAAATAATAAAAATTTAATTTCTACACAATTTGTATTACCTCTTTGACTATAATTATGTATATGAGTTATTTTATCATTATTTTAAAGGTAAACAATCATATCTATATTTATCTTGAAAAATATTAACGTTTTTAGAAATATCTGTATTTTACATTATTTGAAGTTGTCAAAAACATTTTTGAAAAAAAAATATTTATACTATTTTTTCCATTTTTTTTTTTGCTGGGGGGGAGGTGAAGGGTGACAGCATATAAGTGTTGAATTCCAAAGCAGAATATTTTTCTGAAAATTTTAATATATAAAAATTGAGTTTACAACTAGTAAGTAGTTAATTATTTATAAGTATCTATTTAAAGTTAAGTTATGAAGAGTGGCAAAATATTACAGACATACCTCAAAATATTGGCCCACTCATCTTAACTTTGAGTACTTATAAATTATAACTTATAACCAACTAACAAGTCGATCAAATTCAATTTTTATGCATTGGAATATGAAAAAAATAAGTTTTTCCAATAGTAAAAGTTTAAATTCAAAATTAGAAAACTTTCAAATTTTAACCATAAAAATATTTATTTTTCATAAACATTATTTTGTATAATTTTAAATTATTTAAAAAAAAAATATTTTTGTAAATTTTATACTTTTTATAAAATTATAAGTTTACTTTTAAAATAATCTACGCTTGCTTGTATAGTTTCAAAATAGTAACATAATTACATAACAATAACATAATTTAACTCTAAGTCTAATAAATAAAATAATATAACAATTGCAGCTAGTACATTGAAATATTTTTTATTTGTCTTTTGAATATTTACTAACATAAAAATTAGGAAACGAAATGTATACAATTTCAAATGAATTAATTCTTCTTGCTATTACTGCTAAACTTGTTATTTTTATTGTACCAATTTTTTATTATACCTACATACAAATAATAAAATTAGTGAACTATATAGCCAATAAAGATTTTATTTAAACCATTATATTGTATCTATATCAGTTTTTAGTAATACTAACTATTAATTGACACTCACTTCATAATCATTTTATTTTCTCTTACTTTCTATAGTAAATACTATTAAAAAGTATGGCCATAAAATACATGAAAAAATAAAAGGAATTTCTGGAAAGTGTAAAACTAGTAGTTGAAATCAAATATAATTTAATTCCATCATGCAATTTTATGTCAAGCATATAAGGTGAACAATTTAAAAAGATGATAGGTACTCATTGTTACTTCAAAAGTTTTAACTTTTTTAAAATACCATTTTTACTTAATTTGATGACATTGTAACTTAATATAAAAAAGATTTTTTTTTTACAATTGTTAACTGTAATAATTTTTTAAGTTTTTTTACTTTTTTAAAAAAAACAACATAGATTTTATGTTGTTGTATGTATGTATTATTAATTTTTTACAACAGAATATTTTTATGAGTTTTTCGATACATCAAAATATTAAACTGGTAGTCAATTATAGTTATAACTAATTAATGTTTTTTGATGAGAGGTGTAGTGCCACAATTCACAAGGGTACCCCTACTAAATGTTAGCCAACAGGTAAATCACAACGGAGTTTGTGCTCATCTAACGATTACCCCTGAAATAACAAATGGATGTATTTAAATTAAATTAAAATGCATGCCATTGCATATGAAAAATGATTCTTAGCAAAAACGGTGTGTCAAAACTCAGTTTATATTTCTTAAGATATTTTATAATTTATTTATATTACCATTACTATTGGTAAATTATTTTTAAATCTTGTTTTACATTTTAATAAAATACTATATGAAATATTATATTATTTTCAATTTTTAATACCTATAGCCTATTTATTTAATGGTTAGCATCGGGTATATTTGGGCATATTATTATGAAATATGAATCATAACATCCGATAAAACTGTATATATCACCACGGCAATGGCGGCATATTAACGATTAGGTATACTTATTTGAAAAAGAAAAATACGTATAATAAATTTTAGGTATATTTCTCAACAGGTTAGGTTGTGTTAAAAATTGCAATAGCCAATATTAGTTTAATTATTTATTAACTCTTAAACATTTTTACAAAGTTCAACTATAAGTAGTGTAGTAGGTACTGTATAGCAGATACTCATATATATACTTATTAGAAAATATAAATACTATGGTCATTATATCTACATATTTATTAGACAAAAGTGTTGAACTACATAATATTATATGTCAAGGTACTGTAACTATGATAATATGATAATATCATAGTATTATATATTGCTTGTATAATACTTCTGAGTGTTTCAAAATGTCTTAAAACAATCAAAATAATATCTTGCATACAGCTGATTTAAAAGATATTTATTAAATTGTTTAAGTTGGTAAAATATGATTGAATACCTTTTTATAAATAAATAAATGAAAAAGAATACAAAGTATTAAGAATTGATTGTTGACTTAAATATTTTTTCTATTAAAATTATTTTCAATTTTTATAAGCAAAAAAAAAAATCTAATATACTATGTATATATAAGCTAAGCTTATATTGTGTTGCCTATATAATATAATATATATTATTTATTATTATACTACTGTACCTATATAATAAGATTATTTTGTTGAAGTATCAAAAAAATGTTTTAAGAGGACGCTATCCATATGTTTGTTGTCTCCGTCTTACAAACGTACAACATAGGAAATTTCGTTCACTAATTTCAATTCAGTGCTGTTAGTTTTGATATGAAAGTAAATTAACTTATTATCAAACTTAAAGGTGAGAATATTATTTGTGTTTAAGCGTTGGTTTTTTCGATATTTTAATTTTGAAGCAAGATCTGGGCATGTGAAATATCACAAATTAAATATGCTCATATCGAATCTCGCTTAAAAATAAAAATATCGAAAAAAAGCTGACGCTTAAGCACAAATAATATTTTTTCTATTAAGTTTGATAATAAATCAGTTTAATATAATATCAAAGCTAACAACACACAATTGAAACCAGTGAACAAAAATTTGGTATATCAAATATTTGTATGACAAAAAATAACAAACACATGGGAAGCTGCCTCTATACGAATATTTTTAGCGAGAAATACACTTGGTCTAATTTTTAACTCTCAGTTCCTCTCGATCACAAGTTTTTTAAAAGTGCGTACAATTTTATAGTATAAGGTACCTATAAATTATTTTATACCTAAATACCTTTATAAATCACTGGTATTAGCTAAAAATATATTTTGTTTTTTCTACAAAATTTATTTTAATAGTTTATTGCATATAGGCAAATCAATAGTTCCTATACCTTTATTATTCAGCAACTATACAATTATACCTTTATAATAGTACCTATTATTGTGATTATAGAATACAACTATTATATTTATTTTGACTCAAAATTTAGTTCATTCGATGTTTATTTTTTTATAGTATTTATTTCTGTATATTTGTTGTACATAAATTATTATTTATATTTTAAAGGAGGGAAAAATACTCGCTTCAGCCGCCTCCGGGGCATAACATTCGGTCTTGTAGTCCAGTATAACACATAGTCATACAGACACAGTCAAAACAAAATTAAAGTCTGTTGTCTAAAGAAGTGAAAACTAAAACAATTTCTGTTGTATATAAAAAAAAAATTATTCTTGTATCATAGACGATGTGTCAGTGCTCATTCCAATCTCATCACAATAATCAATATAAGCTTGTATTTTCGTTACTAAAACATGATTTCAAATGAATGCCTATTGTTTGCACCAAGCAGATGTTTAAATGCACAACTGGCAGATGACGAGAATCACGTGTACATTATTATTATCTAATGATTAAAGAATAAATATTGTTTCAGGGATAACCTAACCTAACCTAAACAGAAACAATAATTATAGTTTAAAAAAAAATAATCGTAAATAATGTAACTTTTGTAGGTAATCTAACTATAAATATAATTTCCAATACTATCGGTTTTATTATTCTAATGCAAAAAAATCATTTGATTTTTCTATAGCATAATAGCAAATATATACATTTATAATACAATATATACATTAATGTTTTGAAGTATAATAATAATTATAACAGGTAGGTATAGCTCCTTTAATGATGAAATTTACCCTTATCTTGAAATTAAAGATAGGTCATTAATAATTAATGACAGTCTGCATAGAGAGACTTATTAGTTCATAATGTCCAACAAAGTCTACAACTTTTTATAATTATTATTAACTATTAAATAACTAATTCTTTTTCTTGATAAAATAAATATCAATTATGATATTTTATACTATGCATAGGTATATAAATTACTAAAAATTATTATTTGTATAGAATATAGATACATAGTTACTTATAAATACCTACAACCTACTGATTTTCTAGATAGACTGGGTAGGAATATTATTATTTATTTTTCATTATCTTAAATTTTAATTTCTACATAATTGTATAAGTATTGTAGTATAGGTAAACATATTTATAATAATTTTTTTGTTTTAGTAAAATAGATACCCATACTCAAAAACTTGTTCAACTAATAAAAAAAAATGTATAAGTAAAATATAAAAACAAATAGTATTGTCACTAATGGATTGCTTTTTCCATAAAGCTATATTATATATAATAATTTACTCAGCGCATACCTACTCTTATCATGTCTGCGGTCAGCAGGCCTAAGTAATTACACTATAGGAGGGCCTACATACTATCTGTAGGTTGAATTAATTTTTGCTAAAAACAAATCAAATATGTATATTATTAATAGTAATTAAAATATTATTTCATGATAAAATATAACTAAATATTATTAACTTAAAAGTATTTGAGATTGAGTAAGCAAATAGAGCATTATAATGTATGCAATGAAAGTTCTTAAGTCTTATTGCTTTTTTACTTAAGATTTATCATTTCAACATATATACCACACGATTACGTTCCAGTACTTCAATTTCTTGGACTGATACTTTAATGTATTATTATTTATCATAATTTTGGTCTTCTGCCTGTATATTTTTAAAATAAATAAAAAAGTCAATATCGCGTACGTGGTCCGTGAAAATGTACCGTACGATGTGAAATTTAAACTGTGAATAGGTTCGTGGTATAAATAGTTTAAAATTAATCTAAATATTACTTAATTGCATAGTGTACATAATAAATAATAATATACGTAGTGGCGAAAGGTTTCAATTCATTACGAATATTATTTTGAGTACAACAAAATAACTAAAATCATATTTTTTTGTCTAAATTTGAATTTGAAATGTCTAAAATAAGAATTGTGCACTATATAATAATTAATAGGTATATTATAAAGGTACCTATGTATTTTTTATATTTTTGGTTGATATAAAAACAATTCATGCGGAACCTTGTATTTTTGATTAGTATATTCTTTTTTATACATATTGATAAATATTAAATAATCAATATAAATTATTTTATATAATTAGGTTAACAAAGCCTACTGTTTTTTTTTACATTTGTTAAAATTATACATATTTTTTACTGTACTTATAATATGTACATGTTCACAATTTATTGTTTTGTCTCGTGGAGCTTTAATAATAAGTAAATATAAATTTAGAATTGAAAAAAAATTGGTCTGTTTAATGTTCTATTAATTTAATTTCTAGAGTTTAGATAGTAAAAAAAACACTTGTAGCGTATGGTTTGTAATATTTATATATACGGAGTATCTCACGAAGATCTAACATATAGAATAAATTGTGTTGTATTCAATATTCATTTTATTTTTTGATTAATTTATTGCCGCTTACGCTACATGTATAATATAACAAAATATTTTTATTTTTTAACAGTAAAAATAAAAAAATTAAAATTTGATAAAAATTATTTTTGAAAAATGTAAAATAGCCAATTTGTAAATATGATTTTTAGAAAAATATTGATGGTGAAAATATCCCTTAAAGTGTAATTGTTGATTTTCTACAATTTTTGAAGTTTTTGGAAATTTGAATTATTTTATTGTTTATCGTAGTAAAATAAACGATCACTATCATCAATTATTACCGATAACTAATTACAATGACTATTATCGATTTATTTTTCTGAGAATTTTTGAAAACTTGAAGAAAATAAACGATTGCACTTAAGAGATATTTTCACCATCAGAAATTTTTCTAAAAATCATATTTACAAATTGGCTATTTTATAAAATGTGTACATTTTTCAAAAAGATTTTTATTTTCACTATTAAAAAATAAAAACATTTTTTTTATATTACACATGTAACGCAAGTATCTATATATTAAACAAAAAAATAAAATAAAATAAAATTGAATATTGAATACAACAAAAGTTATTCCATATGTCAGATTTTCATGAGACATTCTATAATAGGAAAAAGTGACTGACTGATCTATCAACGCACAGTTCAAACCACTAGTTGGATTGGGCTGTAATTTGGCATATATATAGCTATTATGTAGTGGCGTTAATAGGGGGAGAGATGTGTGTGTAGAATTATTATTATTAGTTAAATAAAGTCGATTTATAATATATTAATTAAATCTATTCATATTTTATAACCACCCCCCCTCAAAATCCAATCCTATGTACGCCACTGCTATTATGACGTAAGCATCCGCTAAGAAAGGATTTTTGTTGGGAAATTTGTAAAAAATCGGAAAATCTAACACAGGTAACGCCGGGTAATACAGCTAGTAACTTATAAAAGAGTAAAAGTCCAGAAAAAATGAAACATTAAAATGTCTAACACATTGTCACTATTTGTAATTTCTATAACCCGGTGTTCACTAGGTAATTTATTCTTAATAAATTATAGACATTAAAAGATAATAATTAATAATGCTGTTACATTAAGCATAATTTATTATGCTATAATACCTATATAAATACAAATCTATATAATATAGGTACTTGGTATTACGTCTCATTAGTCATTTACGTTTGTTAAATATTACAGACTTTCATTTTTATGGGCGCCAACTCTAGGAATACATTTATTATATGTATTACATTATATATTTAAAATTAAATAAATAATCAAAAACAAAAATTAATAACAAATTGGTGTGACACTGTGACATGTAAGATAATATAAGATACCTATAGATCCTTTTCGATATTTTCAATAGCCAATAGTTAATAGTTTATAAGTCCGTCATTATTTTTATTTTTTTAACTCAATATATAAATTGTAAACTTCTAATCCATAGCTTACCTGCTTGCATAGGCTATGGATGAATCCAGCATATGTGTACTTTTGAATTGCTCGGCAAACCGTACACGAACGCACAGCAATTAAATTTGACGGGATCTCGAACAAATAATACAATTTATCAAATATCAATGGCTTTGAACAGTTTGAACGACATTTGCGGAACACGCACAAATCACGCAAACTAAAGGAAACACAGGAGAGAAAGCGACGGCGAAGCGACCAAAACGAACGAGGAAATTCAACTAAACGCGGCAAAAACCAAACGCACAGGCATAAATGGATTATGACACTCGTGCACCAGCGCCGATGACGGCACCGGCGAGTATCACACGATGTAAATATTTTACCCCGCTGTAGGTTGTGGTATGACTGTAATTTGACTACAATATATCCTATGCCACCGCCTTCCAAGATCTCGTTTGCCACACTGCATAAAACTTTCTGTCGTCGGCGTGTTTATCTTGTTACTTTTGATAGTTGATAGTTTTTTAACAGCGATAACCGATAAGTCGATAGTCAATATTCGATAAGACAGGCGACAGAACGAAAGTGATGAACTGATGAGCGATTACACTCAAAATAATAAATTTATTCCGGTCAAGTCCTTTCGATTCCTACGTTCTCCGCGCACCGTGCAGTCGATTTATTATTGAAATACGACTGATTTATATTCAAAGCAATGTAAAATTTACGGACATATTATGTATTTGATTTTTTGAAAAGCGCTCAAATTGATTCTTCAGTGATGGCTTGACTACATCACTGAACAGTTGTCCTGTACTATGGTAATATTTATGTTTGATATTTTATCTTACTATTTAAATTACTATTCAAGTACTTTAAACAGTACCACCAAGACACTGTCTTAAATTATTTCAATTTATTTTTTTAAACAAAATATTTATTTCAACTTATGCAAAATAATGATTTCAGATTTTGTTTGCATTTGAATGTATCATATTATTATCTACATTATCTACATATTGTAACAAAACCTTTAATCAACTTCCATTTTGGAAACGAATAAACAGTAACTAATATTGTGAAATATTGAAGAAATAGATATTTTTTTCTTCTTTAAATAGCTAATACAAGTTGTAACTTTTTTACACTTATAATCTTATTTTTTTTAATTGGTTTCGTGTTAGAACCAAGTAATATATCAATAAAAATACATTATTTAAATTAATATTTATTGATCATCAGGATATTAAAATCATTGATCAACCTATTATGTACCTTTTTAGTAATTATTTTCTTTCAAATCTGTGTATTTACAATCTAAACAGTTCTCTATACATAATTAGTTAATATGTTGTTAGACAACAATTATATAACTGGAAAGACCTTTATAGTACAATTAGCTAATTATTATATTTTTTTAGTTTATAAATATTTTATGTTATGTTTTAGGGCGGTAATGTGTCACAACTAGAGAGAGATATCGGATCAGACCAGTTTCCTCCAAATGAGCATTATTTTGGTTTAGTTAATGTAAGATTATCTTTGTTAAATAATTGATAATTATTTTATAAAGTATTTTTTCCTTCAATTAGCTGCTTTTTGCAAGACAGTATAACAAGTGTTACTACTTAGTCAACATAATACAATAAGTGAAAAAAAATATATGAAGTAAACATTGAGTTATATAAATTTAAAATTTAAAAAGGTGGGAAAGTGGGTCCACTCTGCTGTATAATAGATGTTGAGAGGATAACTATAATGAATATGTTAAATTTGAATTCAATAACATATCATTGTATTCGAAAAGCAATCATATACTGAGACGTTCTGTCACCTATATTAAGATGTTTCATAATATGTGTATTGCTATTGAAGTCATTTATTTTAGTAGTAATATTACAATAGTTAATTTAATATTTTTCGGGAAATATTGCATTTATTACATTATCAATATTTTAATTATTATAATAGTAGGTATATCATATCTTATTATATTATTTTTATTAACTTTTGAGTCAATAAAACCTTACTGTAAGCCATTGTGAATATGGTCATAGAAAAATATATAATAGCTTAGAATCAATCTAAATGTTTTGAAAATTTCATTATGTAAAGTAAAAATTATAATGTACATAAAAGTGTTAAGTGCCCGTTAATAATATTTTTGAATTAAAACAAAATAACTTAGTATTCTATATAATTTTGTCCAAATTTTCGCAGTCTTTGAAAACTGTTATCAATTTTTTACCATAATATTAACTAGATTCTACCAGAAAAGATGTTGAAGTTGAAAATCGGAGCATTTTTTTCTCGTATAAAAAGTGTTTATAGACAATAAAAATAAAAAAATACACATTAGTGTAATATCAATATATTTATAGCTCTGCTCAGAATCTATAATAAAACTACAAATTTTCACTTGACTACTTTTTGCACGTTACCAACAATATGTGACTTCATGATAAAATATATAACATAAGGTATTGATTATTCATTTTCTTTTATATACTCATAAATCATACCACATTATATTTTTGAAATATTAATGTGATTGTTTCTAATTACATAATCTAAGGTCTAAACTATTTTTAAAAACATGGTGATTCAATAGATATACTTATCTAGTGTCGTATACCTATCTTTCGATGGTACACTTCTACCTAATTTTGAGAATTCAAACGACTAGGAATCAACCGGTTACAGAATTGTTCTCAAAATGTTGGTATGACCACTTTACCTTTTAGACCTCGCCTTCAAAGACCATAAATCAATCGGTTACAGATCAGACTCGGAGTAAAGCTAACGTGTTGTGGCTACTCAATAATAATATAATAATCTGCACTGAAAACGTATTTTATTATATTCAAAAATAAACAAACCTATAAAACACGGGTCTCTATGAAACTCTACACACTAGTGTCTCGATAGAAAACCCGCAGTGCTCACGTTCTTAAATATTATTTACAAACTGCTGTCTCAGCTCATTTGCTTCATTGACATATGTTATAAATATGATACTGTCTATTTGACAGTATTATTTTTATTATATTTTAATTTAATTGTGTATTTCACCAAAATACGTTGGCTCATACAACACTAGGTTTTTTATTTAATAACAAATTCATTCAAATTCTAGAGATTTCTTTGTATTACAGTGATCCTGTGGTGATACCAACTTCTGTTTTTGAAATGAAAACTCTTCCCCTTTCTTACTGTAAATTATTTAGTGGATATGTTTTATGAAAATGGCCTTGAACTTTGTCAAAATTTAAGTGAGTAGTTTTTCAGTTATTAAAAATATGTTCATAATAGGAATAATAATTTTAATAGATGGTTTTACGAAAATATAAAATTGATATAAAATCAGATCTAGTATTTATAATTCTTGAACTATTTTTATAAATTATAAATATTGATAGATTTATATAAACTACCAACATTTTAATTATCTTAACTATCTTCTCTAAACCCATTATTATGAACCTATTAGTACACCTTAGTACACTAAGTTAATCAACTTCCTTTATCGAGGTTTTAACATAAAATAATTAAATAACTTAAAAACTACATGGTCAAATTTTGATTTTGATACTTAAGACTTTATAGAAAATTATTCACCAAATAATTTACAGTAGAATAGGAAGGTTGTCATTTGAAAAACAGAAAATTATATCTCCACAGGAAATAATACCAATAATCTTAAAAATTGCAAAATAAAGTCTAAGCATATTTAAAAATTCCAAAAATCAAATATTGAATAACCGAATTGTTGAAGAAGAAAGATGGTGTAATTTTGAATCTAGATTTATTTATGAGGATCTAGTTTTTATACCTTTTTCTGTACAAAAGAAAACCGACGCAAACAAAATATAATATTAAACCATCTTTTTTTTTTTTTTTGGGCTTTTCACGAGCCATTTAGACTCTTGGTCGCTAAAACTAATTCCTTCCATCGTTCTCTATTGTATGCTTGTTCCCAGTCTCCTCCAATTTTTTCTAATGATTCCTTGACACTATCCTTCCATCTTTTCCGTGGTCTTCCCTTTGGCCTCTTTCCATTTATCATATAAGTCAATGTTCCTTTCAGTACACTTCCATCGGCTTGCCACACATGGCCTGCCCATTCTATCCTTGTCACTCTGGTAAATTGGACCACATCTTTTCTTTTGTAAAGCTGGTATAGTTAGGTGTTGGTTTTTATTTCCCATTTCTGTTCCGCATTGTTGAATGTGGGCCTGTAAATTTTTCTAAGAATTTTTCTCTCGAATAGACATAGTTTTTCATCATCGCCTTTTGTCGTTGCCCATGTGGCACATGCATATGTTAATACAGGGCGAATGTAACTTATGTATAGATGTTCTTTTGTTTTTCTTGACAACAGCTTAGATTTAAAGAGTGTTCTTAGTGCATAAAGACATCGGTTAGCATTGTCCAATCTGATATTTATCTCTCCATGCATGTTGTTTTGGTTATTTAGAGTAGACCCCAGGTACTTAAACTCTTGTACTTGTTCGAAGATGTTATTTCTCACTTGGAGGTTATTATGATCACCCCCTTCTCTTTTTACCATCATGTATTTAGTTTTTCCACTGTTGATTGTTAAGTCAATATATTTTCCTATCTTCATCAGTTCTTCAACAGTACTCTGAATACTCTCTTTCGAATTCCCAATAACCACTATATCGTCTGCATATGCTAGTAGGATATTTCCTTCGTCAAGGTTTAATGTCTCAGTTCGTGGTATCTTTCTTATTACACTCTCCAGTGTCATATTGAAGAGAACTAGTGACATCGCATCCTAGACCATTCTTAGTTAAATAAATAATAATATATATATTACTTTAATTAGATAATGAATGAATTGTACTGGTCTCATAAAATTATTGTGTCTATTTCAACCCCAATTTTAACTCTGTGATATTTTATATTATAAATTATGTTATATTTTACTTCAACCTCAGTACTATAACTGTAAAAAGTTTAAATAATTTTATCTGGTTTTGATATATTTAAAATTATTATTTTTTTTTAAATATACATTTTTAATAAACACATTTATTTATTTTTCAGTTTGGAAATACATGTTACAGTAATTCTGTTCTTCAAGCACTTTATTTTTGTAAACCTTTTCGAGACAAAGTATTAGAATACAAAGCTCGTAATAAGAGAAATAAAGAAACATTGCTCACATGTTTAGCTGATCTATTTCATAGTATAGCAACTCAAAAAAAAAAAGTTGGGTCTATAGCTCCAAAAAAATTTATTAATAGACTTAGAAAAGAAAAAGGTAATATAGCAATAATTGTTCTTTTCTATGCAATCTAAATCTAGTTAATATTAAATACCAACAAGAAGTAATTTTTAATCATAAACAAAAGCTATTGTAAATAAATATTTAATATTTACATATTTTAATGTATTTAATATTTTCATTTTTTTATTGTCAAAATTAAATTAAATATTTTATTTGTTTAAGGTATTGATTACAGTAATCAATTTTTTTCACAATAATTTTACAATGCCTGAATTTTTGTTTAATTTACAGAAGAATTCAATAACTATATGCAACAAGATGCTCATGAATTTTTAAACTTCCTTATAAATCATATTAATGAGATTATTCTTTGTAAGTAAAATAAATTATTTATGCATCAAGAACATATAAGAATTGTAATAATAAATTATAAATTATGTATAAAGCTGAACGTAACCAAGCTAATTGTAATGGTAAATCTAAATCGATTCCACCTAATATTGTTGATGGTGAATCTACTACTAGTAGCATTACCAGCTCAAGTAGTCATAATCAAGATCCAACTTGGGTGCATGAAATATTTCAAGGAATACTAACGAGTGAAACTAGATGTTTAAACTGTGAAGAAGTAGGTGGTATTTGAATTTTATTAAATTAAACTAAGACATAAATATTTATTATAGGTCAGCAGTAAAGATGAAGACTTTTTTGACCTCCAAGTAGATATAGATCAAAATACTAGTATTACACATTGTTTACGTTGTTTTAGCAATACAGAAATGCTTTGTAGTGATAATAAATTTAAGTGTGACAATTGCTGTAGCTATCAAGAAGCCCAGGTAATAATTAATTTTTTTTCTGTTATCTAATGATGATATGTAATATTTTTTGGGTATTTTAGAAATGTATGCGGGTCAAAAAATTACCTATGATATTGGCATTGCATTTAAAAAGATTCAAATACATGGAGCAATTTAATAGGCATATAAAAGTATCTCATAGAGTTGTTTTTCCTTTAGAACTTAGATTATTTAATACGGTAATTATTTTTTTATTGGCATATACATATTGATCATCATGATAATATTGTTTACATAAAATAACAATAAAAATAATGTTACAGTCTGATGATGCTGTTAATCCAGACAGAATGTACAATCTTGTAGCTGTAGTTATACATTGTGGCAGTGGGCCAAATAGAGGTCATTACATCAGCATAGTTAAAAGTCATGATTTTTGGCTACTATTTGATGATGATATGGTTGATGTAAGATTTTAATTATTTTTTTTAATAATTTTGAAATTATAATTAGTATCTTGTTTTATTTCGAATAGAAAATTGATCAATCTGCTATTGAAGATTTTTATGGTCTTACGTCAGACTTACAGAAATCGTCAGAAACTGGTTATATACTTTTTTATCAATCTAGGGATGCTGTTGAAATATCAAAATCTGGTATGGCTGATTCAAAATCAAGTCATTGTAAATGAATGTCCAAATTTTATGTTGGCTATTTACTTATAATTGTACAGCACAAAGTGATTTTTCACCTGTGTTTGAAAAAAAGTGATATTAACTTAAATGCATATTTAATTAGTCTAATAATTATTAATTGTTATTATCAGTGATAATTCATTTGCAATGCCTTGTTAGTCAACTAAATAATTTATTAGGTGATATAATTAATTTATACATGTTACTAGCTGATTTCTTTAAAATTAAATTTAATTAATGCTCATATTTTTAACATACATTTAATATTTTAATTCACTTAAAATTTGTTTAGTGAAATTCAGACATCAGTTATTTACTCTTCTAGTGTTTACCTCAAAGATATCAGCCTTTTTAAGGCCATATCTAAATATTAGTATCTATTTTACAACTTAATATATTTTTAAATTATAATTTTCTTTCCATTGTGTTAGCCTATCAAGTATTAGCTTAGTATTTATACTAATTTATATGGCTTAACTTGAACCTGCTTTACAATTAACATAATAGAAATTTTAGTTTTCTTCAAAATATATATGTGACATATTTTATGACTCAATTAAAATAATGAGCAGTAAAATTATATACAAAAATACATATTATTATACTGTATATGAACTTAATACATGGATATATATAATTTTAATAGCTTTGATTAAACTCTTAAAATTTTTTTATGGGTAAGGTTACCAAAGGTAACCAATAATAACTACTTAATAACATAATATTATATTACTATCTGATTTATTTAGATTTTATAGAAATATTTTGGTATTTATTATATACAATTTGGTTGGGGTTTGAAGATATTAATTATAATAAATTAAAGATTACAATAACTAATAGTTACAATAAGTAGAACTCACCCTAATTTAAAATTATAGTTAAATTATGAGCAAGTATAAAAGTGAGAACAGAAATCACTTTTATATATATTTATAAAATAATAGATATAATATTAGGTATATAAGTATATTATAATTTATAATTTACATTTTGTGGGTTCATTGGTAATTTTTTTATTTCAATACTAATCTCGGTTGATATTCATAATATGATTTTGACATATTGACCAATACTATGGTACATAATATTATGCAAATGATTATTTTAAGAGTTTAAACAACAACTATAAATATATTTAGTATTTAGATTCAATAACAGTATAACTTGTTTTAATGTGTTGGTTTAATTTTAACTCATTTTTAGAATGTCATTTGGATATGACCTAATATATCAAAATGTGATGACCTATGAAATTAAATTAATCAATTTGAATTTTAACTTATAGTATTATATTTTAATTGGCTTAAGTATTAAACATATGAATATTCAGATATTCAAACACCAGTTAGTAATTTTACTGTAATAACATAATCAATTGTACACCTAATTGAGTAATTTAAGAACTACACATTTTTTAATTTTAATATTTAACACAATGTTTATAATATTTCACCAAAAGTTACCATTTTCATTGATTTAAAAAAAAAATGTTTTGTATTTATATTTTAATTTATTATAGGGAATTCATTTATGTCTTATATAAATGATAATCATTTAGTAATGTGAGTAAAACAAGCAATAAAATGTTGTTAATGTTATATTGGATTTTGTTAAGTATTGTTTTTGTAATTCATACTAATCTTTGAATTATGTGATAGAAATTTAAATTGTTACTAGGTACCCCAATAATATTTACTATTTTTTATTAATGATACATATATCTGTAATCTGTATATGATATATATTTATGGTTTGAATATTTTATTATTCAGTAATTTTATAAGAAATATATTTGATTTTTTTTTTCAAATATAAAACAACAATTTTATATATATACCTATATATATATATTCAGTGATGCAACAATGTATAATTAAATCACAATAAGCAAACATTGTACCTTATATAATTATTTTTATTTATAAAAATCATATTATTGCAACCATCAGATTTAAGGCATTTCAGTATTTCATGATACATTCATTGAACATTACATTTTTTATATTATTTTAATTATTAAACACTAATCTTAAAGACAAACAAAATACACATTACTGGCCGCCTCGCGATTTTCAATTTTTTTTTTAAACAACTTGTTTTTTTATGCTTATAATAATGGTATAAAAATCGTTTTATGAAAGCTATTATTTTAGAAATTATAGCCATTTTAAATTTGCGGTTGTATTGCAAATAGACAATTATGTAGTGCGTATTGACGTATAGATACGTAGGTACGCACTATGCAGCGTGCTCGCTGCACAATGTTGCTATGAAATATAAATTGTGTTAGTGATACACTGATAAGCACTTAGTTGATTAGATTACACTTAGCTATACTTAATATTTACACAACTATTTAAGGAACACACTCCCAACTCCCAAGCGTAGTTTTTTTGTTGAAACAAATGATAATAGAAAAATAATTAATTTCCGTTGTCCATATTTTTTCACATATAATGAAAATAGTTGTAAATTATCATACTCTAAGAAGCTTAGGCATATTCTTATAAGAAACATGTTTTGATTGAGACGAGAGTTAAAACTAAAGTTTCAACTTTCAACTCTGTGATGTCCAATTCTTAATTCACCAAGATCAAGGTTATTAATAAAATAAAAATAATTTAAAATGATACAGTTACAAAGATGTGTAATAATATGTATCATTGTATTTAACATTTTCTATTTCATAAAAAATAAGGTCGGCAAGTGAGTACCACTCTGTTGTACAGCAGGTGTACAGTGAAGTCTCTGTAATGGATGTGATTTGAATTCAATTATATAAAGTCATTGTATACGAAATACATTATTAAGTGTATTTTATAATATTACTATTAAATTATTAAAGAATTACTATTAATAATACAGTAGGTTAAATTACTTTTTGGAGAAAACATCGCATTTTCAAAATGTCATTGAGTGTATAAAATATAATAATATACTTTAAAAGTTTCAAGCACCCACGAAAAATATTTTTAAATTACTACGAAATAACTAACATAGTTATTCTTTATTTAAATATCCAATTTCGTCCAAAATTTGAATTTATAATGTCTATAAAAATCAACCATGTAAATATATTTTTTATATTTTGATTATACTATTAAATACTTACGAAAAATTGTTTTAAATTTTAAATTCTTATCTATAAAAACATAATTTTATATATTTTTAACTAAAAAATAATTTGTAAACATTGGAGATTTTGATAAAATTTTATCAAAATTTAAACTTTAAATGCTTGTAAAAAATTTGTGCTTACGTATTTTTAATATTTTTGATCTGCTATTATGACAACTTATGAGGAACTTTGTATTAAATTAATAATATTAAAATATAATATGAATAAAATCATAAAATATATTAGGAATTTCCTAATTAAAAAAAAATTACAAATTTTAGTGATTTTTTCTTATTTTGTCGAAATTTTAAATTTAGAAACTTTTAAAAAACTATAATAGATTTACGCTCAACTTTTTTTTAAAATTTTCACTTACAATAAGTTATGAAGAAATTTGTATTACATTTTCATGTGTTTTGACCGATTAAAAAACATTTTATCGATGATAATAAAAAAAAAAAATCGGAAAATTTATTGTCTATAAATAGTTCAAAAAAAGTCAAAATATGTTCAAAATTTTTTTGTGTATAGTAAACAGTTGTGTAATCATTTGGTAAAAATTGTATGTACCCATCTACAATCATTATTTTTTTGATTTACGTCAAATAAAAAAAAAATTGATTTTGTCAAAAAACTAGTTTTGCGTAAAAAATCCAAACCTTAATTTTTTTTTTTGTTTTTCCAGTGCTTTTAAAAATTATTTGAAATTTTCTAAAAATATCTACTAGATTTACTTTTCCACCAGAAAAGATACTGATGAAAGTACATCAAAGAATTATTTCAACAACTTATCGTGTAAGAGAAGTAGACAGAAAAAAAACACACATCATTGTAAAATTAATATATTCCTTCCTAAATAAAAGAAAAATGGAAATTATTACGTAAAACCAGTTTCCAAGCTCAAAAATAAATAATCTTAAATACTAAAAAAATTCAATCAATAATATTTATTAGGATATCTGTACCTGACATTTTTTTAATATTTTTTACTCTTTTAGAGCTATTTATAGACATGAGATATTTTCGATTTTTTATTTTTTTTTCTGTAAATGTCGATTAAAATGTTTTCGCTTAGTCAAAGATTTTAAAAATTAAATACAAGGTTTATCATAACTTCATCAAATATGTCAATTTAAAATTATCGAAAATACATAGACCTTTAGATATGTTACGATTTACGATAATTTTTTTTATAAGCGTTTAAAGTTAAAATTTTGATAAAACTCGACAAATCACGAACATTTAAATATATTAAATAATTTTCTATACATGATCAAAATTTTAAAATATTTTGACTCTGAGTATTTATTTATTTTTTTTTTTTATTGATCAAATAAACTCGGCAACTATGGCCATTAGTTACAATTAGGGTAGGTTTACAGTGTTTAAGAATTTAACAGTATTTTTTTTTTTAAAAGGTTACATTAGAGATAAAGGTATGGTTTCTTTGAATTTATACATAAAAAAGGAGGAAATTAATTGTGAATTATTAAATTTAATTATAGAGGCCTGTTGACTTCAAAAAAAAGTATCATCTTATTGTTCTCCACAGCATTGGGTCCCAATCCGGTGTCGAGGGACGTATCCAATCCGGTGCTTTGTCGTTCTTGCTGGTATTTTAGACATTCTGTTATGATGTGTTTCACTGATGTTTTGGACACCACAGACTTCGCAAAAGGGGGATCTTCCTTAGCAATTAGGTGCCCGTGCGTGCGTAAGTCGCGTATGCCCTATTCTCAATCTGTGTTAAGTACCGATTCTTCTTTTCTGTTTAACGAGTTGTTTATCCACCTGAAGGTACTACTTTTGATTTTGTTAAGTTTGGTGTCTTGTTGTTTCCAAGTATCCAGCCATCTGATGTTGGTTATATCTTTTCAGATCATTGTAGGAGTGTCCAAAAATAGTTTTACATTCAAAACTTGTGGCTGAGTCATAAGAAATTTTTAATTTCTAATAGTTTTATTTATTGTTGATAAAAAAATGGTTCTCTTTGACAAAAAACTTTAAAATTGAATATTTAGGGATCCTCATGAACTGTAGAAATTAAAAAAAAAAGTTGTGCGTAGATCCACAATTAGTTTTTATGAGTGTCTAAAATTAATGTTTTAACAAAATTCGTTAAAATGATAAAAATTTGTAAATTATTCTAAGTTAGAAATTCATAAAAAATTTACTTTTTATTTCTAAAATTTGAAAATTTATTACAAAATTCCTCATAAGTTTTTCTACTTTTACAAAAAAAAAAATGGTCAGAAAAGTCAAATTAAATTTTTATGAGAGTGAAGTTAGACATTGGATATTCGCCCGTAAATTAACGATTTCTCATAAAACGACTTGTTATTTTGTTTTCATTTTCTATACATAAAAAAAATTTTAAAAATATTTTGAATTGGTCTAAATCTCTCAAATTTGTAAATTATTATGTAGTTTATAATTTATAAAAAATATGTTTAATTTTTGTAGTTAAGGATTGAAAATTTAAAAAAAAATGTTTCTCACAAATAGTTCATAACGTAACCAAAAAATCTGAAAAATATTTATATATTTAATTAATTTTTTTATATTTGTTTTAAATACAAATTTGGACAAAACTAGATATTTGAATAAAGACCAATGGTGTTCGTTATTTCTTTGTAATTTAAAAATATTAGTAACCATTATCTTTGGTTACTCGAAACTTAAATTATTTTATCATATTTTATACACATACCTACATCAGGCTATTAGGGTACACACAATGCCATTTTCAGATGCAATGTTTTTGGCAATAATTAATTTTATTAATTCAACCTACTGTATTTACTAATAGTAAAATAAATTACTTTAATAACAATAATATCATAAGATATGCTTAGTAATAAAGGCTGACTTAACTTGACCGATAAGCTTAATATGTAACTTTTTAAATCTTGAACCACAGATATATGTTATATAATATTATATTAAAATAATGTTTAATATATATTATATCTGTGATCTGTCAATGTTGAATGTTCAATATTGAATCGACGTTCTGTACGAGACTATACTTTCTTGAATATCTCTTATATCTGCGTTATTGGTCACACTGTAAAATTATCCTCAAACTTCATAACCTCAATTTTACTACTGTTGACGGTTCTCACTTTCATGTTTCATCTTCTCCACTTTAGTGTTTCTGAAGAATCTGAATAACAATTAATTAATTTATTAATTTTAAATTACTCTCTTAAGTTTTCCATTAAGTACCCTAACACCATACAAAATGACTGCTGACAAGAAAGTTAAAGTAAAGAAACCCAAGGTAATATAGTCTAGATTTTGGAAGTTAAATTTCGTAAATTTCGAAATTAAGTCGAGAACTATACACACGTGTATTAATAATGTCTTTTTAATGATGTTATTTAACTTAGTACTGTGAGGTTAATGTAATAATTCACGATTCGTATCAAATTGGTTTTAATTGTATACTATTATTTTTTGCAGGTGAAGAAAACGCCAATTCAAAGCGTACAAGTTTTCGGCCGTAAGGTATATATTATTCATAATATGTGTTATTAACTCAGAAATTGCGATTAATCTTTTTAATGTAGATAATACGCATTTGATTTATTTTGTAATCGCCTTCTTTACTTCTATGACTGCAGATTTATTCATTTTAACCTTTTTATACAACTGTTAACAAACTCAAATTATTGATAAGAATTTGTTTTAATGTCTTGTGTTTTGAATTAGGTACTTAAACATTTCATCTATCTGAAGGAAAATTCATATGTAGGATTGCCATTAGCCCCAATTTCCCTTGGATGCTAATGATTTTTAAAATACAGTCCCAGTAAGTTTTAAATCTGGTCGGGACTTTGACAAATTCCTACAGATTGTAAACATTGGCCCTGTTTAGGTAATTATTGTATACTGTCCGTATAGTTTAAAATTATACATTTTTTAAATTAAATATGTTCAATATCAAGTAACTTTTTGTAGAAAGGGAGTGATTTGAGTATCATAGATTATAATTTTGAATAAATAATATTTATGCGAGTACAATTATATTTTTAGTTGTAACTTCTGTTAGATATAAATAATGTCAAAATATTAGTTTTTTAACTTAAAGCATTGAACAATTAACTGGTTTTTAGTTTCTATTTTGAGCTTAAATCAATCAATATTCAATAATTACATTTTCTATTTTATCAGACATAATTATTTTTTTTCAATGTTCAATTATTATTTCTAATTACCATTTAAAATTAATATTTTTGTTGTTTTTCTTAAGTCTACTATATTAATTAATTGTATACTAAAAGTTATAGTTAGAAATGAAAATGGTGATCTATTAACATTGTTTGCTTTGTTGACTTGATTGCATTTATATTGTATAGAGTTAGAAAATGTTTATTAAATTCATCTTATCCACATAGAAATAGATATCCTTCAATCTCAGTTAACAGTATTGCTTTGGATAATACACTATATTTGTATTCTTTTATTCTTTTTCAATTTCAAGCATTTATAAAAAATGTATGATACCTAGTAAATGCTTTAAATTAATCATTTTTTGTTTACAGAAAACTGCTACAGCTGTAGCTTACTGCAAAAGTGGTAGTGGTAACATCAGAGTGAATGGCCGTCCATTAGATATGGTTGAACCCAGAGTTCTTCAATACAAAATTCAAGAACCCATTTTATTATTGGGAAAAGTAAGTATATTAAATGAAATTTAGTGTTAGTGTTTTGTATATTCATTAAATTGTATAAATTTAAAATTTCTTTTTTAGGACCGTTTTAATGAAGTTGATATGAGAGTTCGTGTCAACGGTGGTGGGCATGTCGCTCAAATTTATGCTATCAGACAAGCTATTTCCAAGGCCTTAGTTTCATATTATCAGAAATGTAAATGGGCATAAAATATATCAAGTATTTAGCGTTTTTAAAAATATTCTGTTTTCTTTTTAATAGATGTTGATGAAGCCAGCAAGAAAGAAATTAAAGATATTTTAATTCAGTATGATAGAACATTATTGGTTGCTGATCCAAGACGTTGTGAACCTAAGAAGTTTGGAGGTCCAGGAGCTCGTGCCAGATACCAAAAATCATACCGTTAATATTTTTTTTTTACATGTATATTGACTTAAACAATATATGTAAACTGAAAAAAATATTGTTTTTTTTTTTGTTAACATCACAAAACTAGTACTTGAATCCCTTTATGATATATCCTACATAACAATGAATAAATTATTTTAATTATGGTTCATTGATAAATTTTCAAGTTTACTTATAGGCAATAAAAATCCAACCTAATTTTCTTCTATTAACTTGAAACATTGTGGAAATCAATAGATAAAAGGGCCACTGGTTACAAGTACAATATACACATATTAAGTGTCAGTAGATGGAGTACATCTATTAACATGCTCAGTTACAGTCCTTGTATATAGTATTAATTTGTCGGCCAAGGTTATGATTGTGTAGGCAATATAAGTGGATAATTAAATGCTGTTCTCAAATTGAGTATAAAAATCATCTAGGTAGAATTGCGTGCAGTTTTTAAGTGATAGAACGGACTCCCACAAACTACAAGTGAAATATTCAATATTCAGAAAAAATTATCAAATTGTTAATATCGAAATATTTTAAACTAACACAATACAAGTAGATATACAAATAATCATATATTTTAACTTTTAATATATTTGATAAATAAATGTAGTTCAGTTTGTAAAAAAAACATTTAAATTTAATCAAAATAAACACAAGTAGATGTATAAATAATTGTATATCTATTTTTTATTTTTCATATAATAGATCTTGATGCTTACTTTTATGTATTATTTTTCATAGTTTGTCATAAACATATTTATCAAATTATAATCATATTTAATCGCCATCCACTAATTTAGTTCCATTGAAAAAAACCATACTATCATAGGAACTATATAAGAAATTGGAATATTTATACTTGAGTTATAAGAAATTATGATAGGTTGGCCAAGACTAGTCATTTGTTCTAACTTTTATGCACACAGTTCGAACCTGCCATAAAAAATATACGCATGCAATTTAGTTGTCAAACAAAATCGCTTTTTTTTGGCACATAAATAAGATGTAACCCAAAAAACAGTATTTGTCCATTGCAGATTGCATAGATTAAATATTGCTTTATCTTCAAAAAATATTAAAAATTGTCACAGTATAATGAAGGGAAAAGATATATTGATAATTTATTTAGAAATAATGCTAATAATTCAGAGAAAGTTATAAATACAATATTAGATGTGGCATAACTAAAACTTTAGTTTTTATGCCTGTCACAAAATAACTAATAGAGTCTTTAGTTTTACAAATTTGAAAAAAGAAAGTATGAGGAGAATGCACCCGCTTACAAAATTTCTCTCTAGATCCGCTCTAGCTAATAGGCTATAAATAATTTTAAAAAATGTTTAATAAATAATTTTTTTTATAATCACTTTTTATTAAACATTTTTTTTGGTTTAAATAATATAAACAGGCAATAACAAAATTAAAAAAAATTATTTCATATTTAAAGTAATGTCTAGCCAGTTAATTAACATTTCTTCTTTTTTGCTTTTGCTTCAGCAAACTTACAAATTATTTCTTCAAAGTTATAGGATATCACAACATTAAAAACAAATTTGCTTAAATTTAATGTATATCATTAACTAAAAAATATGGTATGGGTATAGTAACAGCGTCTGTATACTTATTCGAACTAGAAAACTATAAATATTAATTATTATCGTGACAAGTTTCTAGTAAGTACTTACATAATATCATATTTTCTCTAAACTAGAAAAATTATAGTTGATTAATTGCATCAACAATTGAACTTATTTTACAATCAAATAGGGGAAAATGCCCACCTTGCCACTCTCAAATGACACCATAGGTCTAAAGTTTTAATTTTGACTAAATTGGATATTTATGTGTAAATTAATGATTTTATAATTTTGTTGTAATTGGTTATTCAAAAACGAATAACCGTAGATGGGCACATGAATTTTTACCAAATGTTTATATTAGCATTTTCTGCTCATAATATTTTCAAAATATTATGACTCTTTTTGAGTTATTTATAGACAATGAGTTTTTTCTTTAAAAGCGATCAACCTGTGAAAGTTAGAACTTTAACAAAATTCATCAAAATCTCAAAAATTTGCAAATTTTTTTGGAGATAAAAATTCATAAAAATGTTTCTATTTATATCATAGATTTTAAAACTTAATACAATATTACTTATAAATTGATTTTATAGAAAAAAATATTAAAGATACATAAGCACAATTTGCATTTAATGTTAAAATTTTGACAAAATAACAAAAAATTGAAAATTACTTAGTCACTAAAATGTAGTGAAAATTCATTAAAATTTCAGGGGTGGAGGGGACTAACATTTTTAATATCAATGTAGGAGGGCTTCGATACCACACAACTAAAAAGCTGTCTTTTGGGGTGCTTATATGATGATCTCCCTCTGATTTATACCTAAGTAGACGGATTCCGCTCAGAATCATTTTACTTATGTAATAATTTATCATTCAAATTCAAATTTAATATATTACAGTGACACATCCTAAGTATTATAATTGATTATAAATCCTAGTATTTTGCTAGTATTATGCTGAATTTAATCTAGTTTTTTTTTTTTTTAAACTGTACAATAACCAAGAAGTAATTAAGCTTTTTGAAGCCAAATTTACATTTCTGCACCACCAAAATTTAGTTTTGCCAGCAATAAATTATTTTCTTTTTTTTAAATGTCCAAAATGACAAATCAATAAATAATGATCCCAAAAGTACATTAAATAAAACTTATGTAATTATGTAAAATTCTTTGTTTTTCATTAAAATTAGTCTTTTTTATTTATACATAGTGCATACATAAAGAAATATAAACATAAATATTAGTGTTAGATAAAAGAATTTATCAAATATTAAACATAAAGACTTAAATATACTTATAATTTAACAATAGTAATGTAATATTATTGTAATTGTGACATCACACATATGTTTACGACTAAAATATCAATAGCACGATCAATTTTTACATAGTCAATTAAAAATTAGATTAATTACACAATGGCATTATAAACCATAAAAATTCAATAAATAAAATATCACAGAAATGGTCAGTCTAGTAGTCACTTCAAAATATTTGAAGTCATCAAGTTACTTTAATTGCTAACGGAGATTATGAAGTTGTATAATTGTATCATACACATCTTTATTTATCAAACAGCTGTTTACCAAACACTTCTTTGTCTTAATATCGTCAATGGTACATAGTTTATCCCATAAATTATGACCTATAATTGATTTAAACATAACAATTTTTTTGGATAAAGTTGCAGACAACTCAAATTTTGGTTTCCATTGCATCAAACTCATGCAGCTGGTTAGGTAATCTACAGATCCTAATACCAAAATGATTGTTATCAGTAACTCTTCAAAGTATTGAGAACCTACAATTTTGAAGTTCAATTACAACATAAAATGTTCATTATTAATTTAAATTGTGTTAATCTTTATTAGTATAATAATATTGTACTTACGAGGTCTGCTGTCATTCAGATATTCAATAAACTTGTTCTGCAATATTTTGTAGCTATTAAAGATAGTGCTATAAATATGTTCTTTTCCATTTTTCTTAAAACCATTTATTGGATCCTTACATTTATTTAAATAAGTGGCTACAGTAGTATTACAAGTTATCTTAAAAGGTTTGATTGCCATATCTAACATTTAAATACTGTATGAATTACCTAATATAATTGTCAAGTATTAATTAATATTTACTTATCGATTCCATAATTTGAATGGCATACATTTCGTTTTGTTGAGTATTCAGATAATTTTCAACTATGGGAAACAGACAGTTGACCATGAATTCTACTAAGTCTTTAGGATTACAACATTTTAAAAACATGACCACAGATACAAAAAAATCTATAAAACATGAAATTGCCAATTTATAATTTAAAGTATATATATTCAAGTATAATTTTTGTCTAAAACTTACCTGGTTTGTGCATATGTTGAATAAAATTGGTTGGCATATCTATACTAAAAGAGTAATTGAAATAACAAGAAAGTAAGTTGATCAATTCTCTTTGGAAAATATCACAACCAACAGTTTCTTCAGAATACAGTTTCTTTTTTGCAATCAAACATGACATAACTGTGATAATAACTGGGTCTAAATTAAAAACACATAATAATTAAACAATTTAAGAAAACAATAAAACTGAAATTGATTGATTCTTTCTTATGTAGGCTATAAATCAATATAACGTTAATTGATTTTTTATGATTTTTACATATAGTTTTCTTTTATTTGTGTAATTTTAGGACAATGTTAGATTTAAAGGAATGTAAGGTAAACATTACAAATGTTTTATTTATTTTTCAGCCAAAGGCAAGTTTCAAAATTACAGGTACCTTTACTTAGAATCTTGGTCAATCAAATTTGGTAATTTTTTAATTTTTTCTAAATCATTAAGATGAGAAAAAAGAAATAGTGAAATTGAAAAAAAAACGAAATATCAACATGTGAAGGTTAAATTGTATTTACTGAGATAAAGCTTGTTTCAGAACAGTGCTTAAGATATGCTTTAAATGTTTTGATAATAAGATCCTTTTATGATTTAGAAAGTGACTGTCCAAAATAGTTGCTATTTTGATTTTATGTAATCTCATTTTTTAGTATTATCAAGTAGTAAAAAAATTATGTTTCCTTATAAATAATAAGCATTAAGAGGATATTGTACTCGCTGTTGACTCAGTCACATAACATTACAATTTTACGTTAAGAAAAATCTATTATACTCGGTTATTTTGAATGAATTGGCTTATCATAAAATTTAAGGGCAAGAATATTAGCTAAGACAATGGGTTGTTTTTTTTTTTTAAAGCAAATTATAGGCATTTTAAAATCATATAATGGTAATATAAAAGCTGAAATACTGTGCATTAATTGCAATTTCACTTTTATAAATTAATTGTTAATATATATGGTAATTTTAAGATTTTTTTTACTTAACATTTTGAATTACATATTTACCTTCTTCATTATTTATACTTCTAGGTAAGCAATTTTTCCATAACAACAAAGATATAAATATGATACAACAATATTTGTTAGGTAAAATAACCATAGAATCAAAAATAAATATTTGAAGAGTTTTCAGCAGTCTTAATCTAACACAAATGTCAACAAAGTAAACGGTTTGTTTTATTAATTGATTATCCTGAAAATTAATAAATAATTATATAACTCTACTAATGATTTAAGCAACTAACAAGTTTGTAAACAAATTATTTTACTGCCACAAAGTAAAAACAAAAATACAAAATTGGTATGTTTCCATAATTTCGACTACCTCGATCAACAAAAAATGATAATACGACTATGGTTGATATATTATATTTACTTGTAAAAAAAATAAATGTCTAATCAGTTTTGCAACAAATGTATCCAAATATCCATAGCATTATCGTATTACTCACATAATTACCTTCCAGTTCTATTTTTTCACTTTGAAATCATACTTCATTAATTTCAATATTTCCCGGGGTCCCAATTTTATTATTTTTATTTTTCTTAATTATTCCAATTTACTCCTATGGTATCCAAATGTTTTTCAAAAAATGTTATGGTTGTCATTTCAGTAATCTAACAATTTACACATAAAAACTTAATATAATTAAAAAAAAGAAAATCAACTTTTAACAGCCTGGTAGTCTTGGTATCGGGCGGTAGTCGAGATAATGAAAAATTACCTATAATATAAATAAACATTTTTACATACAATTGAATGATCAGTATTCATTAGCTTCTTCAACACATTTTTTCGAATAACATTTAAAATAACCTCAATTAATGAATCACTTCTTAACATTTTTACCAATGCTAGAGTGACTGAGGTTAACATCATTATTTCTGGACAAATAATACTTAAATTTGTAGATGCTAATATTTTATTTTTCTCTTCATTTTTTAAGTGGTCATAATTTTCTTTGTAGACTGACAATCCAGTTATTATTGGAGTATGAATTATTTGTTCAAAAATAAAAACACCAATTGAACTGTTTACAAAAACACACATTAATATAGTACATATATAATAGTTAATATATCATTTAAAATTACTTTGCAATTTCTTCCTCACTAAAAAATCTTAAATTTCTGAATTCTTTGGATTCTAAAATTTCATTAAGTGGTTTTTTTGATAATATGAACTCTCTTAAATGAATCCTGATTTTCATATTACTTTTAACATCTGTAAAATATATAAAAATCATTACCTACTATTAACTATTTTCTAATAATGTATTATACAACTTTAAAATAAAACTTAAGTCACTCAGCTTAGAAACTAAAAATGTAACATTAAAGGGACTGGGGCGTAGCAAGTCTTAAGTAGCAATATTTGGGCAATTTAAGACATGTACATTTAGGTTATGTCATTGTACGAGCAGTAAATGAACATAAGTGCGTGTAATTCATTATTGTTTTTAACTCTCACATGCACACACACATGTCAATACGTCACAGAAAACAAAATATATTTTGTTTACATACCTATAAAAACTACTAAAAATGGTAGTAAATTAAGCATAAGTATTAAACCTTAAGCTTAATTGTAATTACAAAAAAAAAAAAAGTTGAATTTATAAGCTTTTAGACTAGGTTATTTAGGAATCACTTTTTCTATTTAAAATCTGATAAGCTCAAAATGAATAAAAATGAAATGTAATTATTTAACGGGATTAGTATTAAGCAAAAAATACTTTAATTTTACAGTTTTTTAAAATAGAAAATCAACTTTCTAAATAATCCAGATATTTTGTTAAAGAATTTTTATTGAATATAATATAAATAGCATACATTATAATTAATTAGTAAGAACTTACTTTTTGGTTTCTGTAAAGAATTAAATTTTTGTGTTGTAATGGTAGGATTAATGTGGTTTTTTTGTTGATTATGATTATTAATTTCTGATTTTGATATTGTTTCTTGTTTGGTTGAAATTAACTTTCTTAATTCTGAATATATATTTTTTATATTTAAATAAAAAATTAATACTTATTGTTATTTCAATATATTTTATAAGTGTCTTAAAAAACTTACCATTTGGTTTTTGCAGAGAAAAAGATTTCTTTTCTTTAGTAATAGTATTACTGGGTTTATTAGTTTCTTGGTTTATACAATTTATTTCTGTTTTGCATGTTTTCATGTTGGTTGGAATTGGTTGGTTAATTTCAGAATAAATTTTTTTTTCAACTTAAAAACAAAATGTATAACAATTTATATTTAAATATGAGAATTGAATCAGGTATATAAGTTATAATTTAGTTCATACACAATTTTTAATATGTTAATATATAAATGTTGCCCTAACAAGTATATATATTTATTTTTAGGTATATAAGTTTTATATGTTCAGTTAAAATTAATAACAATAATTTTAACCATTTTATACATATATAGAAACAAATGTTTTTTAACATTATTTTTATGAAATTTGTAAAATAAAATATTACTTACCATTTTCATTTACAATATCACTGACCAATTTTTCCGATAGCATGTTTCTACTTTCATTTGTTTGAAAGAATAAATCATTTTTTGTTTGATCATTATCATCTAAAAAAATATTATGACGTTTAATAAAATTATAAAAAAATTATAATCTATTGCCTACAGTTTTGTTAACTAATAATAAATTCTGAAGAAAGTAAGTTAACTAATAGACTTTTAATGTATTTTAAACACTTTTTCCTATTATTTTAAAAGTTATAAGTCTATTTTAGGTACTTAAATGTAATTCAGAAAATAATTATCATCAATAATATTATGATTTTTTACAGCAATTATGCCAATAAATAATATTAATATAATATTATTTTTTAAAATTATTATAATTTACATAACTTTAAATCTTAAAATTTATTATACAGATCAGTTTTTGCAATGACTTACTCCTCTTTAAAAAATTATATATTTATAGAAAAACATTAAGATTCATAAACCATTTAGTAACCACAGAAACTTAATAAAAGGTAAAATAGTAAAAATGTAATTTGTTCATTCACAAGTTTATAGTATGATATTTAATATATATTGTGACAGTCAAAAACATGTTTCATAAATTCTTATTACACACAATGTGTTAATAACTAATAAATTTTTATTGTAATGTTGTTATTGGTATTTTTATAATATGTAGTTTACTGCATGTTTTTACGTGATCTACAGCTCATCATGTTTAGTATTGTATGACCAGCCAGCTTCACATTTTTTAATTATACTATAATATATTATTCATAATATTACAATATATTAAATATTATATTAATATATGTTCGTACTTGTATAACTATGTTATTGGTTACAAAAATATTATAGCACACTAAAGTGTTATATCAATATGTAGTTAAGGGATATATACAAAAAGATCATTCTAGAACAGGAAAATATGATATGATGAAGACTAAACATAGTTTCATTGTAATGAAGAGCATATGAAAAAGAAGGAATGCAGTTAGTTTTAAATGCTTGGATAGAGAATGACTCTAAAACAATAGACAAAAGCTTATGGTTGTTGTTTAAAAAAAAATACTTACAATATATGTCTACCATGTGTTGACATGAAGATACAAACAATTCATCAACATACATTTCTTTTAATATATCTTTGATATTCTTTGGTAATGATTCATTTTTATTAATGTTTTTATTTAATGATTTTATTTTATAAAATTCGTTGCACATTTCAATAGACATACAATCATCTAAAGAGTTTTTTTCTTCTTTTAATAAATGAGCATTCTCCCAATTGTTATTAGAAAGATCACATTTTTTTTCTGGTAAAATAGGGTTTAACACTATAAAATAAAAACAAAATGAGACATTAGATTTTAAGGTATTAGTTTAACAAGAATATTTATTTTTTAATCTGTACAACAAATTATGAAATTCCAAAAAGTATTATAAATATAAACAAATCAAAATGAAACAACTAATTATATTTTTAATTTATTAAGCTTATTTTACCATGCTAAGAAAATTATTAAATTAAAGCAATAAGAATAATCAATTTATTATTATACTAATAATAGTTTAGTTTCTATTTATTCAATAATATGCTTTTAAAGATTAACAACATTTAAATTTGTCTTACTGACATTAAAAACTATACCTTTTTCATTTTTGATAATATTTATTTTAGTAGACTGTTTCTTTTTTGGATTTATTAACTTCTTTTCACAAAATTTGATTTCTGGTGTAAAATCTATGATAATCAAAACATTTACAAATTAACAGTTTTTACAATGTGTAAAGATACTAAATAAAATAAATAATAAAATATTAACTACTTATAATGCTTGCAGATGAAGATGAATAGTTTATTATTCTTTCATCTTTTGAGCTATTATCTAAATTAAGAATATATGTTGAATTTTTATTAATACTGCCATCAATATTTGGTTCAGCATCTTCTAAAATTTTAAAATTATTAAAATCAAACAAAAATATATATATACACATGTAATCATAAAGAAAAATGTAAAATATACATAGTGATAGCTTGTAGAGTCCAACAATTGTTGATGAAGTAATTATAGAATTGATTAAAAATAAAAAATCAAATTCTAAGTAAAAAATGACAATTATACTATAACACATTTTTTTAGTTTATGATTTTTGACAGGAATACTAATACAAATTTATTAAAAATAATTGAATTATTACATAGTACATATATACATATATGATATGTTTATCAAATATTAAAACCTTTATAATCCAACCAAAACTTAAACTGAATTTCAAACGAATAAAGTGAATATTATTTTCAACCAACATATGTCATTATTTGGGTACAATTTCATCAAGGACTAGCTTAAATTATTTCAAGGTAGATTTTATAAAACACTTGTGACTTTCGAGAGACCAGTAGATAATAAAACGAAACAGAGGGTTGAGTTTTGATGAGATGAAAATGCCAAGTTGGGTGTGTAAAGTGACTAGGGAGGATAGAATAAAAAATTAATTAATTTATAGTAGTGTAGAAGTGACACCAATTGTAGACAAAATGAGGAAGACTATGTTGATAAATAGGCCATGTTATGAGGAGAGGTAATTCAGTGACTAAGGAACAAATGTAGAAGGAAAGAGAGGGATTTACAGACTAGAGAATGATATGACAATAGTTGTTGTGAGTTAAGATAAGGTGAGGTGACAGAGAGGTGAAGGATAGCCAATTCTTAGGGTTGGTAGAGTAGAATGAAGAAAAATATGAATTCCAAATATACTAATTCGATAATTTTACACCTTATTTGTTTGTATATTTTAACATATTTCGTAAATTTCAGTTAGTTTTAATATTCATATTTGATTAAATATGCTTCATAAAAGATTAACTTTTAATTCATTTCTTGATATTAATTGATCTTATTAAGAAAATTATAATAGAATCTGATAAAATACTTTATATTTCTAAAAAAAATAAACCTATATTGATAGTTTAATAAACTATATTATCATTTAATATCTAAAAAAGAGTAAAGTAATATTTTTCATTATTAAAAACATAAAGTGGGAAATAAGTTTTATTTAACTACTTACCAATCAGTAATCTATTATCATCATCATCATCATCATTATCAGAGCTACTGTTATTTAGTGAGAAAGCAATATTATCAGGTAGATCAAATAAATTATTAACAAACTCATTGTTTTCTGATATGTATGGCATAATTGGACCTAAAAGAAAATAATAAATATAATTACATTATTACTTAACTACTAAAAAATTGATGAATATATAACGTGACTATACATTCCGCTTTCGAGCTTTGTGTCTCACTGTCCCTAAAGAACCTAAAAATGTCCTGCTTTAAAAAAATTTGACCTGTGGTAGGTATTTATTGATTATAACCAAAATCATAAATTTATTATACAATGTGTTGCACATGGTGGTACTAGTGATATTGAGAAACATTTGCGATCAGAAAAACACAAACTATCCGATCATGCTGCCGCTTCAAGTTCATTAATGCTCAATTTTTTCAAGAAAACGGATTCACCTTCTTCTAAGGATTTTGAAGCCGTTTGGGCTAATCATACTGTGCAGGAAAATCATAACTTTCGCTTGAATGATTGTGTGTCAAGTTTAATACAGACATTTTTTGAGCAAAAATTTAGATATGCTCGCACATAAGTCCGAGGCTATTGCTGTAAATGTTTTGGCACCTATAGTAATACATTAGTTAAACGACCACCATCGTAAGGCTAATTGTATTACTTTATTAACAGATGCCTCAAACCATGGTTCTACAAAATTATTCCCTGTCTTAGTTCATTATTTTTTACCATATGAAGGAGTGCAAATAAAGATTTAAGATTAAATATCACTTACAAATTTGATATGCATTAGAGCTGATGGTATCACTTGTATCAAAAAGGTTATTGTATTGAGGTGGTTCAAATAATTTTGATACACTTGTTTCTTCTTCACTTCCAATTATTGCAGGAACTAAAATAATAAATAAATTAATTTATTTAATATTTTTCTATGATTAGTATAATGTATTTATGTATATGAGAAGAGGCGCAAATTTGAAAATTAAACATATAATAAAACTTTAATATTTGTTTATTAATGAAAATCTTATAGAAAATCTTAGGGCTAGGATTTCGATGCTCATCTGGTCACAAATCCGTAACATGTACTTTTAATGGAGAATAAGAAAATTTATTTTGCATTTATTAACAATTTTTGATTTTAATGTCATTTTCTTTATTTTTTAGGGCATTATTGGAGTTTTTGGATCCAAAATTCAAACTTAAAATTTTATTTTAAGATTTTACACGCTAATGTGAGTTTTAAATAAATGTATATATTTTTCAGTATTTATTTTCTACAGTTAATTTGAAATGTAACTTAATATATATTAAGGCAAATTTTAGTACCTTAGCAACATCTATTACGCAACTACAAACTTCTGGTATGACTTTAGCTGATTCTATAAACATTGCTCAAAAAACTAAAAGCTGAATTCAAAAAGATTCAAATGATATCAGAAAAACCATATACAAAAAAGTGACTGTGGTTTTAAATAAAATTAAAGGATTTAAAATCATTTCCGATATATCAGATATTTTGAATGGCAAGGCAGAAGAAATGAAATTCTGGATGATATACAGCAAATGATTTGGCGTTCTTTAAATCTTCACCCAACACTCAGTAGACATTAAAAAAAGCTTCTCTATCTACAAAAATTACTAGCATATAACAGATCATTTTTATATGAAAATCTTAAGCAATTTTTAGTGATTCAGTGTAACAATTCAGAAACTACAGGTAAATAAATATATGATCCAAATCTATCAAAATAGTTAAAAAAAAATATAAGGAAATAAAAAAATAATTGTTTTTTATATTAAAATAAATTCAAATTGGAGATATCCTGAAGTTTAGCCTAGTATAATTATTTTAATCACTTTTATATCAATTTAATTAATTTAATCAAATATTATTTAAAATTTATACTCAATTTATTAAAAACAAAAACAATGTAAATGCATTTTTTTTGTGCATTATTCAAAATTTTTAGGGCATTAAAGCATTTTTTAGAGTTTTATAGAGTATTACATTTCTAACTCTAATTATAATAAATAATAAACAAATAAGAAATGGATATAGTTCTAAGTTATATTTTATAAAACTCTATACAAAAATACATAAATATTAGAACAGGGCAAATTATTTTAATGCTTCACAAAATACAAACATTTTAGATTTACCTTTAAGTACAAAAATTAACATTTATTACTCAGTAATTTAAATATCAAGAGAAATAATAACAATTGAATCGATAAAAGAAATTGGAACTTTTTTGTGAAGGTTTAAGTCACCAAGAGTCAATTGTTATAAATATGTCTAGGCATAATATACACAACTAAGTAGCATACCGTTGAGTGTTTTCTAACAGGAGAAGTGCATTTAAAAATATTTACTTTATATTCTAAGCAGAATGATGTTTGTATTGGTTTTACAATGAATTTTTTTTTTTACAGTTTTTAGACTCTGAGCTTAATGAATGTAGATAATAGATAATTAGTTTTTATTTATCTATCATCAAGTTTTTAAAACAGAAAATATGATCAATCTTCAAATTTGAGGGGGTTTTTGGTAGTAAATTGGATTTAGTTTGTGTACATAGGACTGAGAGGGAAAATAATCAATTCCCAGTACTCTTTAAAACAATTGGGAAAAATTAACAACGAACAAAGAAATAACCAAAATATTTATACAACACTAGTTTTTGATAAAATTAATTTTGCTATAATTTAAAAATGAAAAATGTAACTTGAAATTTTCACCGAACACTTAAATTAGCCTAATCTTGATATACAATTATTTTCAAAATGTTTTGAGCCAAAAGAAAGAAATAATATTTATTTATTTAATTAGTAATAAAAACCTGGTTGTTGTTCATTTTTTAAAATATGTGTTATTTTTGTTTGAGTAAATCCATGGTTGATTTTTATTTTGGCTGATGACAAAATATTTTCTGATTCAATATCATTATATTTGACTTTAGCCATTTTAAACTCTGAAAAATTTAATTAAATTGAAAAACTGAATACAATCCATAAAGTACACACAATTCTAAATTACCTTTTTTGGAATCATTGTTTTTATTGGTTATTATAGTACTATCACTTAAATGACCAATGTCAAATGGTTTTATTTCAAGTCTGGGACATTTTTCAGTTTTAAAATTAATTTTTATATCTAATAAAAAAAATAAATATTAATAAATGTATATAAACAAACAGTTATAATTTTATTAGTTAAACATACCAGTAGTATCATAGTTAATATTATCTTCAACTTTGATTTTATTTTTAGTATCAATTTCGGCATTTATTACACGAGAATTACAAACACTGTCACAATCAGAATCATATTTTTTTATGGAATCAATTGTTGGATAATCTGCGAAAATAATAAGCTTCAAATATAAAGTATATCCTTTCTTTTATTTATTTAATTGGGTTGAAAAAAATGAATAGTTTTAGATGATTATAATTGTTTATTTTTACTAAAAATATTGGTTATACAAGAATATTAATTCTAGTAAACATAAAACATGCTACAATGTAATCATTTTTGAACTAAAGAATTCCATAAATGAAAAATTGAGAATAGGTAATCATTCTGTTGTACGGTAGAAGAGTAGAGTGTACCTTGTCATTGAATAAATCTCTATAATGTATATGTTAAATTTGAATTCAATGATAAAACATTGCAAACTAAAAATAACGTTGAGCGAAGATCGATATCTAATATAACTAAATATATTTTATAATATATTTATATTGCTATAATACTATAATAGTTATTTATTTTACTATTGTCAGTATGGTAGGTTGAATTAATTTGTTACAAAAAAAAATTGCATTAATTATATTATTAATTGTAATGGTAATTATTTATATCATACATAATTGTTACTAATTTTTGAATCAACATCAACTTGTAGTATATTATGTATATATATATTTACACCTTGTGTTATAAATAGGTATAAATTAATCTAAAAGTTTTGAAAATATCATTGTGACATTGCATATAATATAAAATATATTAAACTATCATATCTGTTGTATTATAAGTTGTAAAAACTATATCTACTAAAAAAAAAAATATAGTTATATACAATAATTTATTAATGAATACTGAATATACATTGTTATTCTGAAACTACTACTTAATTATTTCATTTTTATTTAAGTTGACACAATTTTTATCACGGAATTTAAAATTAAATGGTTTATTTGTTGTAGTACTAATTGACATAGAAGCACTATCAGCTAGAAATAAATACAATTATTTATAATTATGATAATATAATTATAGTATTTATAATATTTTATACAAAACTAAATTAAACATAGCTATTTTGAATAAAATAACTTACTTATTTTATTTTTATTAAATTGAGTATAACTTTGATTACAAGATTTAGGATTAATTAATTTATTTTTTGTCATATAATTTGATATTGAGGTATTATCAACTAAAAAAAGTCACATACAATGATTTTCTTGAGTAAAAATATACACAAAGCTATTTAAAAAAAAACTTACTTATTTTGTATTTATTAAAGTTGATATCACTTTTTTCATAAAATTTAAGATTAATCGGTTTATCTTGTTTTGTATTATTAGATGTTGAAACATTATCAACTAAAAATATATACTGTTAAAAACAATGATTTCTTATGTAAAAATATATACTATGTAATTTAAAAAGAATAACTTACGCATTTTATTTTTATTAAAATGGATATCACTTTGATCACAGGATTCAAGATCGTTAGGGTTACTATTTGAGGTAGAAATGTTATCAACTAAAAATATATAATTATATACAATAATTTTTTTATGTAAAAATATAAGTACAATCACTTTGAAAAGAATTTATCAATTTTGTTTTTATTTAAGTAAATATTATTTTCATCATAAGATTTAAGATTAATTGATTTATTTTTTGTTGTATTATTTGATGTGTTAGCATTATTAACTAAAAAATAATTAAAGTGTCACACAATAATTTTTTTGTACAAAAATTAATTAAACATGATAGTTTTCAAAAAAATAACTTACTTGTTTTGTTTTTATTGAAATTAATATAACTTTCATCATAAGATTTAAAGTTGACGGGTTTTTCTGTTATAGTATTTGACATGGACACATTATCAACTGAAAAATAAATAGAGTTAAATACAATGATTTTTTAAATATTTTTAACTTCCATTTAACTTAAAATATTTTTTAACTTCCATCAAAATGTTTAAGATTAACTGGTTCATTTATTGTTGTATGATTAGAAGCATTATTAACTAAAAATAAAGTCTATACAATTATTGTTTTGTGAAAAAATAAATTGTACATAGATTTTATTCAAAGAAATAACTTACTTATTTTGTTTTTATTAAAACTAACATAACTTATATCACAAGGTTTAAAGTTAACTAGTTTTTTTTTTTTTTTTTTTGGAATATTTGTTGTAGAATCATTATCAATTAAAAAATAAGTATAGTCAGATTCAGAGCAACAAATTTAATACTAAAAAATATGAAATATGTATGAATTTATGCAATAAAACTAGAGGGAAATTTAATTTTAATTCATAAATATATAAATTCATTAAATTATGCAAAATATACTTAAACAGAACCAACCAAGCAAATATTTTGAAAGGTACAAATAAAAAGTAAAATATTCAAATTGCTTATAAACAAATCTATATTATAAAAATTAATCAAATAGATTATTCATTTAAGAAATATTTATATCAATTTGAAATTTTAATTTAAGAAATATTATATAAGTATCAATTTTGTTGATTTCATAATTTATTTTCTTTTAAATTTGCAACAAAAATATATAGATATATGATTAATGTGAATTTAGATGCATTAAGGTTTAAAATATGAAAAGTAAAATTCCATATTTTTAATAGTTTTGTCTTTAATTATATATAAATCTCCCTATTTGGAACTAATAAAACCAATTAATTCATAATAGCAGGTTATTTATAATAATGTTTTAGTGATATACATTGATATTCTGAAAGAACTACTTACTTAGTTTGTTTTTATTAAAGTTGACATCATTTTCATTACAAGGTTTAAAATAAATTGGAAAATTTTTTGTTGCACTATTTGAAATAGATGCATTATCAACTAAAAATATTAAAAGTTACATTCAATGATTGTTTACTTTAAAAATATATACTCTATTCAGGTTAAGAAACGACTTGCACAGTGATCAGTTTTGTTTTTTGCTATAAGGGAAAGATAGCCTATTATTTTAAATTAATCAGCCATTTAAATGTTTGTTATGCAGTGAATCTATGCTCTCCACTCTGTGCATGAATCAGCCACAAAATATGCTTCTTAATCTGATTTCTAAATACAGTATATTTTGGCTATTTTGAAAAAAAAAAAATACTTACTTATTTCGTTTTTATTAAAATTGTCATATTTTTTATTACAAGGATCAAGACTAATTGGTTTATTTTGTGTTGTATTATCTGATATTGAATCATTATTGTCTAAAACATAAAGAAAGTTACGAACAATAAATGTATTTATAATAACTGTTTGCCTTACTTTTAAATTTACACATATTATCTATTGGTTTAACTTTAGAAGCTTGAATATCAATTTTGATATCCTTGTTATTATTTTGCAGTTCTGGTAATTTATTATCTAAAAACAATAATATTATAATAAATTGTATTATAATTGTTAGTGTTAAAAGTATTACCATTTGTATTAAAATCACAGTATTCAGTTAGGTATTCTACATCTACATAGACATCTTTAAGCATACTTAAAATACTTGGTTCAATGTGATCATTCTCTTTTAAATTATTGCATTTTTCATATTTTTTATTAATTGAAATTGAATTGAAGATTGGTACACATTCTCTTGATTGAATAATATTTTTGTGCTCTTTGGTAATAAGCATTTTTAAAATATTGGCTTCTAAATATTTTTTACGCAATATTTTTTGACGAACATTTTTAGCATTATTATTAAATGCAAAATGTTTGACTTTAGAAGTAAATATTTTATTATCGTCGTTTTTGAAACTACAAAAATTTTTACAATAGCATTTGGAATGATGATCTGGAACAAAAAATTAAACAACCTAAAAAGAAATTTATTGAGAACATCGGAGTAGCAATACAAATTTGTGTAGTATCTGTTCATTATCTATTTAAAAATGGATTAATATAAAAAATATTTTTATAAGTCTTACTGTTACTTTTTTTTGAATAATTATCTTTTGTAGAACTTAAATTGTCATTTTTGAGTAAACAATCATAATTTCTTTTACTACTAAAAGAATCAGGTTTTATTTTTATTTCGTCTTTAATAACTGTATGAAAATACTGATTAGTAACTATATTAGATTCAATCTGATCTGAGGGAATATGGCAACTGATATTTTTATCAGACATTGGATGATTTTCTATTGATTGATCTAAAAATACATTTTGTTTAGTAAATAATAACATTTAGTATAAAACAAATGTTGTATTTCATTAAATGTATCAAATAATTACTAACCTGAGTTACTATTATCAAACTCGAAAGTTTGTAAACTACTTAGTTCCATAATTTTTTCTGAAATTGTAGCTAAACTGTTTGAATCTGAATAATTAATTATATTATCATTAATATTAGTACAACTCAAAGATAATACGTTCTCGTTGGGTTCATCAAAAATACTCATTAAGTCATTTTCAACAATATCTAAATAAAAAATATTATTTAAGACATACAATATACTTTTTTATACTTAAGAAAACATTGTAACTACTTGTATTGACTCGTCTTAAAACAAATTTTTGTACCATATTTTTAGTTAATATACAAATTATTAAATTTTTAATGAGGAATATAAACAGTGCTCGAGAAAATTTTTTTTTCATAATGAGTTATAAGTACTCGAATAACACATTTTTCAAACTCATATAACTCGTTTTAAAATAAACACGAAAAAAATCTTTACTCAAGTATAGTTTATATTCGTCTATACAAATTTGATCTAATATTAACAATAAATAAACTATAAAAAAAATAGAGTTTGTAGATTTGTTTCGTTACACGTGTGTAAGACAGAGACAACACAAGCAGGTACAAAATCTACTAAGATATAGTAAAAGAAACTTAAAATATTTTAAGTTTCAATTAAACATAATTGTTTTTTATGATTAAAAACCAAAATTTACTTGTGGTTTTAAATGATGATGGTGTAAATTCATCAGGTTTATTAATAACATCTATGTTTTGTTTTATTAATAAATCAGAACAAATCGATGATTTAAAGTTTATATCATATATATCATCAATATTAGTATCAATAGTGCACATATTAATTTGGTTCTCTGAAAAATAAAATGTTGTACAATATATTTATTATTATTTATTAATAATAATTAACAGGTGATGCCCTTTGAATACAATAGATAATACATTTGAATTCTGAGTAAAGAGTAGGAAATATACATCAATACAAATAATAATAACAATAATAATGCTTGGAAATAGAACAAAAAAAAAAAAAAGAAGATTTAAGTTAGTAACAATAAGGGTAGTTAGATTAAAAAAGAGGGATCCACATTGGCGATGAACATTATGCGTTTTAATAGTTCATTTTTCATATAATTATATTTGTAATGGGGAATAATGAAAGACACAGGTGCTCAGGTTGGAAATTAAGAAACTTTAAATGTTATAAAGAATAAAAGAGTAGGAGAGTTAACAACATTAGATAAGACACCTCTTAAAAAAGTCTTACTTAACATCCATTTAGTCGGCTAGGGATTGGAGGTTAAATCATAGAGACTGGAGAGTAATCATGTGAGAGACATTGAGCCTAAAATGAAACTTGCATACTTTAAAAATATGTGTTGAATCCATTCAACCTGCAAAGATCCATTTATAGTATACGGGTCCCAAATTAGTGAGCCGTACTCCAAAATGGGTCTCACTAAGGCACAGTATAAAGTTTTTACTATGTTAATATGAGAAATCTCTTTAGTCAGCCTTATTACAAATCCAAGAGTTTTTAACGCCTTGCAATATATCATATTAATATGAAAATTAGAGTCAAGAGAACTGCTAAATTTAAATCCAAGATCAATGACATAATTATCTTCACACTGTAATATGCAACCCATCAGATTATAGAAGTGAACAATTGGACATTGTTTTTTGCAGAAAGTCATAACTTTATATTTGGAAATGCTCAGAGATAGTCTTAAAAAGTTGAAGTATTTAACAAAATGGCCCAAATCACACTGTAGTTTGTCACAGACATCATGGTTGTTTTTGAGCTTATAGATTTTCATATCAGGAAAACACAGTAAGTGACTGTGGTGAAGAATATGATTAATGCTATTGACATAATGTGAAAACAGAAACGGAGATAAGTGACGCTCTGGGGCACTCCAAACGATGCTAAGAATGTATTTGATTTAAAGCTAAGGATATTAACCCATTGATACCTATTCACAAGGTAAGACTTAAACCAGGTTAACAGTGTCTCATCAAAACCAGATTTTTCTAGAATTTTAATGAGGATACAATGATTCATAGAATCAAACGCTTTTTTAAAGTCTGTGTAGACTACATCTACATTTGTCTCTGCTTAAAATGAATCGTAGACAAAATTGGTAAAAACTAAATTACAAGTAGTGGTTAATCGGCCGGGGCGAAAACCATGTTGTTCTTCCATGACAATTTTATTAACTGGTAGTTGAATGCAGTTTAATACTAAGGATTCAAATATTTTGAACAAATGTGATTGAATAGAAATTAGTCTATAATTTGAAATAGCTATACAGCAGCCTGACTAGGGATTGGTATGATAGAATTAAGTTTTAGCATAGACGGGAATACCCCCTCATCTAATGAACATCCATAAAGAATATGCAATGATTTGTCTAAGCTGAAAGAGAAACTAACCACTTAGGCCATCAGACCAAATAGCACGCACAGTTAATAGTTTTAGGAAAATATTTTTGACACTAAAGGATACATTATTTGGTAGGTCAAATGTAGGAATAACTAAATCACAGCTTTCAACCACAACCTTTTCATTTTGAATAAACGGACAAAAAATGTGTTGCAAAAGATTAGCAGCCTCCTGCTTACAAGATGATATTGTTCTACCAAGCGCAATTTTTTTGGAATATCATTAGTAGAACGGTTCTTATTTACAAATTTTCAAAAATTGGATGAGTTGAGTTTTAATGTGTTTTAATCTTATTAAAAAGGTCACAATACATATTTTTAAATTCATATTTGAATCTGGCACGGAGAAGGGAAAGCTCTTTATAAGAGTGTACATTTGGACTTAATTTGAACTTTTTATGCGCTATCTTCATGAGTGATAGTTTTTTTTAGATCCTTAGAATACCATTGTAGGAATGAGGAGGTTTTAAAGTGGCAGTAAGGTACAAATGACTGATGTATGTAATGCATCATAAAAGGCGTGTACCGGGGAGTCAAGATCGAGTGGTATAAATGTAGAGGTCCAATCAAATGATGCAATAAAGGATTTGATATTTGCTAAGTCAGCTTTATGAAAATTGAAAAATGAGTGTCCATGATCACAGCAGGTTACAGGTATGTTAAAATGGACAGTCATAATGCTGGGTGATATAAATCAATGGGTACAGGTTCATCAAATTTCTTAACTACTAAAGACCAGATCTAAGAGAGAACTAGTGTTGTTAAAAATATTATTTCTTTAGAAAAAAGAGTGAGATGCAAAAGTTTTAGGAACACAGTGAGCATTTACAGGCGTTAAAAAAAATAAATTAACTCGTTTACATTATTATCCCAAGTGATCCCCGGCAAATTGTAGTCGCCACAAAAAATATAATTGTGATTAGGGAATTGACGGATAACTGATTCCATGGATTATGTGTGACTCGTAGGTGAGTGAAAAAGCAGAAGGAATGTAGACTCCACAAACTACAAACTTGAATAACCCATTAAGAAACCCTCACAAAAAGTTGTTCAACATATAATTTTAAAATAGAAATTGGATACGAGGTTAAATCTTTAAGTATGCTAAGAATATCACTACCCCTCAGAAAAGTACTAGTTAACCTACTTGTCACATCAATCAACAATATAATTAACAAGGCCTAGTTTACAATCAAAAATATAATCATTTAACTATGTTTCGGTAAGAACAATAAAATCATAATTAAAAGCAGACACCATATTATGGTTTACATAAAATTAAATCTTTCAAACTAATATAAGACTGTAAAAGTTAATTCATATAGTTATTTATAAACAACTATGAAACAAACTAAACAATATTATTAAAAAGTAAAATAATTACCCTTATAATCTGAAGAGAGTACATTTGATACCACTTCATTGTCTTTATGTTGTTCTATATCAGAATTATTGGATTTATCAGTATTTTTATTATATAATATATCTTGTGTTCTGATTTCACCTAAAACAAATTATTTATACTTAATACAAAAGCATTTTTATTTTTTGTCTCTAAAATAAGGGAATTATTTATAAAATTAGTGATTTAAATCAAGACTATGTTTAATCTTGATTCCTTGTCAATAACTTTTTTAAATTTATATATCATTTTATGAATAGTCAAATTGAAAACAAATTTTTAATATTTTATTAGTTACATTATTATTTTTTTTATTAGAAAAATGTACCTACAATTTGTATTTCAAATATAATAAGTAGAGCTAGGATTTATATGCATTTGCATATTTTTTTCTGATTTTGTTTATTATTTTCACAAACACATCATGTCATGTTGAAGCAAATTATGGTTATTTTATTTTGTATATTTTAAATAAAATGCTTATTATTACATATTTCAACTATAAACATGTAAAACTCATATTTTATGGTATATTTTGGCAGTAATGGTTGGCAAGAGGTGAAAATAGAATATTATTTTTCTAAGAAATATCAATATAATTAATTTACTACTCATATAATAGGGATAGTAATTTAATTTATACTTTACATTAATTATCATATACTCCTACAACTGCAATAGTAGATTAGATAAAATATTTAAGACAATTTTACAACTATACCACCTATAGTAATATTAATATGTGTTTTGACATAGTTATTGTAGTGTATTTTGATAACATTGCATATTATTTGTAAATTGAATTCATTTAGACTTTTGTCATTTAAAAAGCTAATGTATCAGTGCATAACATTGTCAGTATATCAAACAATTTTTTGATTTAGTTTTTAAGACCAACGGTAAAAAACTTGTTTTTTAGTATTTGTAGTTATTGTGACCAAGCAGTTGTACCAAATGGTCAGATATTTTTTTGCATTTTTATAGTTGCATATAAATTCTTGCCCTTTTAGTTAGTAAATATAAAGTATATATAAATAAGGAAGCCATCCATTGATATAATCTTTAAAGACAGAATTTGTTTATTTATTCATGCTAGTTAATTTAGATCATGGCACCAACCCCATTTGAAGTAATGTCGAGGGTTATCCGGAAGAATGCATAATGATTAATGCATGATTGGAAAGTTTGGATAGTGTTGGAGTTTTAAGTGAAATCTATAATTGTTGTAGATTTTGACTAGTTGGTTAGATTAGGTTTAGTATACTAGGAGATTGAGGATATAAAGCAATAATGATGGACTGGAATATTTGAATAATGCAGGATTAAAAATGAGATGTATTAAAGATTTGTAATATGTGAATATTATATTAATTAATAGTTTAGATTTAAATAAAAGGCAAAGCAGATAAAGACAGTTATTGAGTTTTTTGTGTTTGGACTTCATAGGAGAACAATCTGTAAATGGTTAGTCCAGTATAATTTCCAGATATTTGGACTGAAATGTAGCATGTATCTCAACTCCACAAGTCAATGTGATGGGAAGATTTCTTTTTAAAGTGTAAATAGTACATGGAAGGATTTTTCAGGGTTTATTGGATTCTCTACCTAGTTGCCCATGTTAGGTTAGGTTAATTAAGTTGAGATATGAACAGAGTCTGATTTGAAAGAAAGGCCAATATAAGTGTATCTTTCACATAAGTTGATATAATCATGTTTACTGTTCTAGAAATATCTAATGTGTATATATTAAATAAATAGGGTGACAAGTCACTTTCTTTAGAAATGTCTGCAAAGACTGGGAAATAGAAATACAGTTGCCTTGTCAAACTGCAAATGTTTAGTTGCATTTTTACAGAGTAGGGAATGACATACCCAATCCTTAGTTTATTCATAAATAAATAAGAATGCCAAACTACATACTCAAGTATCAAATAAACTAGGGCAAAGTAAAGTGCAAATGGCAGAACTAAATATTGTTGTATTACATAATTTTAGTTGAAACTACTGGTACAGAAATGTAGATAAACAGAAATATTTAAAGTATTTTTGGGAAAGTACTTTATAACTAAAAAACTCATATTCTGACAATTTTCCCACTTTAAGTTTTATTTATTTAGTGAGGTTGAAACAAATAAAATAAAATAATTTGTATAATCAAATTTAAAAAATTGAAGGAACAAACACACAATCATATTTCAAAGTATACATGTTATATTAAATAGTAATCCCATATTTTTAGATATGACTGGACAATAAAACTTAAAATATTCTGATTATTAAATAGAATTTAATTAATCTATTTATATATAAAAATGATGCAAAAATGTATAACAATTCATTAATTCAGAACGGCTGGGCCGATTTCGCTCAATTTTTTTTTTTAATTGTTCGTAATTGTCGGGAGATGGTTTTTACGAAAGAAAATTTTGGAAAAACCCAACCCCAGGCATTTTGAAATTTACGATGGAAATATTTGTTTATAAATGGTTGCTATACCACCAATCTCTGTTTATTTATAAGGTTGTCAATGGTTACAAATTTATAACTATTATAATTAGTAAGAATACATTATCATATACATATTTTTGTAAATAAATTTATTGAAAAAAACAAATCTTCGGCACGGGCAACCGTCATGTTTTTCATACCTAATTCTGATTTTGTTCATTTACCCACTTAATGGGGTCCGCAATCCACCGCAGATGGATTGCCTACCTGATAGTTTATTGCTCACATATTGTCCGTGATCTAATGCAGTGGATTGCCTACCTAGGCGGTTTAAATACATATAAATCACTTCAGGTTAATCTTAACTTAATATTTGGCTCAGGCAGCGCTGGGCAGAACAGCTAGTTTTATTATAAATTTAATACCAACATATAATATAATATAAACAAAACTAACTACCTTGTGATTCTGTTTTTATTATTTGAAATTCATTTTTTAGTTGTCTTATAAATGATTCAGTAACAATAATAATTCCATCATCCTCAGTATAAGTTTGCTCATATTTATTTGTTATGGGACCTATTAAACAATTATAATGAGTTTGGTTATTAATTATTTTAAATTTTCAGTTAAGTAAGTAATGTATTGGTTTTACATTGTTTAAATTTTTAATAATTGTTGGGGCTTGACTGAGGAAATGCTTAAAAGTTTCTTCACTCGGTATTAGTTAGTTTTATAAATTTGTTATTCTTTGTTTCATTGCAATACACCAATAATTGAAATAGTATTTAGATTGCAGAAACTATATTTATAATAAATTATTAAAACAATATTGAAAATATAAATACCTGTGACTTTCAATAATTCATTGGTTTTAATATCACTTTGTGAAATGCTTTTACATAGATTAGAGTCATGGACCGTTTTAACCTTATTAGACAATCTTGACGGTTCTTGGTTGCTTTCCTCAAGTGTATTTAAAGCTAAGATGTGAAAAGTATACAATAATAAAAAATATATTTTTAAAACTATTCTCTATTCAGGATCTATTCGGTAGTCAGGTATTGCTTGACCATCACCCCTACTGAGTCATATGCATAGATTAGTGCATGCTATATAGTGAAGCCACGCCCTGCTCTTAAGTCAGTTACCGATTATATTTCTTACCCAGAATAGAGAATATGCAATACTTAATATATAGTAAAATTTTAGTATTAAAAATACACTTTTAATAACTCATATAAAACTGTGCAAACTTACATTTTATATTAGACTTATTGTTAATATGATATGTTTTTTTGTTAAAATAAGTTCTCATTTCAACATCTAAAACATAATAAATATTAAATAAAAGCATGAACAAATTTGAAACTTATGTGATATATTACTTTTGTCAAATGTAGGGTATACATTATCTGGATAAGAAATATAAGTGGATATTTCTTGAACTTCATCTGATATAAAATAAAAATAAATTAACACAAAAAAATAAAATAAAATAATTAATTATATACTTTTTATATTATCCTTTAAAGGAAAATCATCGATTTCTGGATCAGAATCTGATTCAAATAATGAAGGTAGACTTTTTTTATATTCGGTATCTAGTCGTTTTCCAGGATATGAAAATATATCATTAGTGAAAACTAAAATACATACAAATTATAAATATTTATATTAATTAAATACAATTATTTGTGCATGCTGATAAAAATAATTTTTTTTTATAATTAAAAACTGCTAAGATTACTGGATTTTATTGATATAACTGGAGGTCATGAGTTATCTACAATTCCGTGAAAAGTTGAGATATTTTAAATTAATAAATTTATAATAATAATAATAATAGATAAAATATATAGTAATAATAAAAATATTTAATATAAAGTAAATAATTAAAAACAGTAAATAAAAAAAAAGAAGAAAATATAATAAAATATAATTTAGAAATGCTTTTTGAATAGCAGAAATTGCATGTTGGTGGACATTAAATAACTAGGTCCCAATGAAATAAAAAAACCAACATGTTATATTAGGCCAAACTAATGATTTTTAAGGTATATGTATTAATATCCAAGACATTAAACTCTTCACACAATTTTTTTGTTAGACATGTAGTATCTCATTTAATTGTAATACTGATAATTATATTTTAGCAAGTCTTAAGCGGTATGAAAGCATTATGAGTAGAATATTTCAGTTAATATATTATAAAAATTATTTAAGATTCTGAATAAAGCAATGAATGTATTGATTTTACAATGATTTGAATTTTTGTCTATCATCACCTTTTGGAGTAGTAAAAATACTTAGATTTTCAACATTGAGGGTGTTTTTAGTTAGTATATAACTGGTACATTAGGGGTCAAAAGTAATAAATTCTCAGTACTTTTAAAAATAATTGGGGAAAAAAAAAAATTTATTTATAACCGTAATAATTGTAAACCAGAAATGTTTATCAAATATTCATATTAGTATTTACAAAACATGAAATCATTTTCAAAATATTTTTTGTAAGTGCTATTTATAGATAACATTTTTATTTTTGGGTAAAAACCTTGAAAATTTAATACAAAGTTCCTCATAAGTTGCTCTCACCACAACAAACATTCTAATTTTTTTAATTTTTTCATAGACATCTGAAGCTTAAATATTGATAAAATAGGACATTTAATTAAAAAATAATGATCTTTTGTAATTTGAAAATATTATTTGTAGGTATCTACTTAAAACTTTTACAGATATTATTATTTTATACTATTTACAATGAAATCTTTAGAATATTAATCCTAAGGTATTCCCTATTTATACGATTCTAAGGTAAGTCAATATCAACTCAAAAGTTAATAATAATAATATATGATATAAAAATATACTATTATAATAATTAAATATTAATAAAATAATAAAGGTGGGTAAACCTTTATAATAAATTTAAAAATGACACCTTTAAAAAAATAGGTGGACACTGCACTCCTATATATTAGGTGTTTTCTGGGTCACTGTAATTGATGTATTAAATTTGAATTCAATGATATATAATGCTTACAAAAAAAAAAACTGAGCAAAGCCAGTTTAGTCAGCATATGTCATTAAGTATATTTAATGATATTATTGCTATAAAAATAGTTTCTTTTTCATCTCATTATACAGTAGGTTGAATTTATTTTTGCCGTAAACATTGCATTAGAAAACGCCATGATGTGTATAAAATATAATAATATACTTAATGTTTGAAGTATACACAAATAATATTTTTAAATTACAACAAAATAAATAACAAATTTTGTCAAAATAACTTTCATTGCTCCAAAAGGTGATGACTGACACAAAAAAAAAAAAAAAATACACACAAAATTGTGAAATCAATACAATAATACATTCATTGTTCCGCTCAGAATCTAATAAAATTAGTAATATAGGCTGACAGACAGTTTTTGCTTTAAAATCAGTCACTGCCAAGTACCAATCTATTGAATGGTCTTAAAACATATTTTTTTTTATAGATTACTTCAAAAGTTTAAATTAAATGTTTCTTTTTTAGGTATATGCCCAGCTATTTCATAAATATTTTAATAATTAAAAATATTTATACATACCATAACCAAGTTGTAACTTATTTTTATAGATTTTGCTTGAAAGTTTTCGGTTTTTCTTTTTAACTAAAAATAATGAATAAACATGATTTTTTTTATATTTCATTCTTTCCTATAAGTAGTAAATATTTTAGTTTTAAAAGAACTAATATATATAAATGTTGTAATACTTGTTTTTGACTTATTTCTAATATTGTCAATTCCGGAACATTTATTTTCTATGACACTTGTTTCTATTAAATCACAGTTGTCTATATTATAAAACAAACATTTGTAAAGTTATTATTTTAATTAGAATAGAGAAAAAAAATGTACTCTATATTAGATTGGTTTATATTTTTGATATAATTAACATACTTGTTAGTTGTTTTTTTAATTTATTTCTTGTCATATAACCATTGGGTGCTGTTAGGACTGCATTATTTATATCTATTTGAGAATGTTTAGTGGATTTTTTTTTTTTATCTAAAACATGTACAAATACCTAATTAATTATTAGCAATTACAAACTATTTATAAGATACACAAAATTATATAAAAAAAATATAATAGATATATAAAATCATAACCGTTATTTTTATATTAATAAAAGTAATATTATATAGACATTTATAAATAAATATTTAACAGATACATTTAAATAATCTATTGTAAAAATTTACATCATAAATATAAAGAAGAAATATCTAGTTTATTATTTACAGATATATTTCCTGATAGGAATTGTAATAATTCATATAATTTGTAGGTATTTCAAAATATTATTTAATAAGTAGGTACCTATTTAATATATTTTAAAATTATTATTGTTCATACTTTAAGAAATTATACACTGTTTTTTTCTTATTATGAATAATGAATATTTACAATCTGAATATTAAAAAATACAATAAGTAATACAAATTAAATTAAAATTAACAAAACTTAATGGTTTGAGTGAAGGAGGCTAGTAATGCTCAGTTCCGTGTTAACTTACATCAGTGCCCCTACTTGGCATACATATTTAAACTTCAAGAACCACTCACTGTACTTAGTAAGCACCCTTAAAATTTGTGGTGCCTTAAGACACTAGCCCTGCTTTAGTAAAACTCTGGAAACGCTACTTCAAATTGATTGAATTTTATAGCATTTTTTTTTTTAAATTATATTAACTGAATAAGTTCATCACATAATAAATGTCTATATAGTTTTTTTTCTACATGCATATATATATATATATATATATATATATATATTATCATTAATAATTAACTTACAATATATATCATTATCAGTTACATCATTCTCCAATGTTATTAAAAATGATCTTTTTCCATTTGTATTTTGAATACACGATGTTGATTTGCAATTTGGTAACAATTTATCTTAAAATGGTAAAATAAAAACAAAACCAGTAAAATATATAATATACAACATATATATTAGTAATACGAGATTTCATATAATAATACATTTTAAAATGTTTAGTTAAACACAAAACATGTAGGACTGCAATATCTTTATGTTAAGACATGTTACAGGTATACACTTACTATTACTTGGGCTCATGGTCGAAGTTTAAATTTTATATCAACAACGAAGAATTCTTGAAAATAAAGTTTCTGAAATCAAAACAAAACGTCCCGATTTAGTTTCATGCGGTTATTGAAATCACAGTCCTGTTGTACCACAAGCAAAGACGAATCAAGACGAAACGCATGCGTATAATGTGGTTTACACACTAGGCGATTATTCACAGAATTTAAACGTATTTAATTTTGCGCGATTAATCACAGCATTTTTGAATATAGAGATGCGCGCGATTGATCGTCTAGTATGTAATCCACTTAAATGGGATGTCGTACATGTTTACTCGAATCAAGGATAAACGTAAGAAAACGTTTAACCGATTACAGGCTTAAAAGTTATATCAATTACAAACAAGTTGGTCTCACCTAGTGACGACGTGTTTATTATAATTAAAATATGAAAAGAATTTTAATGAACGATAATATTGTTGGGAATCGCGACGTTCAGCTAAGCGAATTATACTTTAATTCAAAACCACACACATAAAAAGACCGACATTCAGAATTCACGGTACAATCATTTCACACTTTAAAGCTGCTATCACACCGGCGGCAGCGGACTACAGAGTTCAGTGATTAAAAAGGAACGAGACAACTATACAAACGAGCCATGAGGCGCGAATGAAAGAGAGAAGAAAGTCAAGAAACGAGGTTACGACGGGGCGGGTGCGAGAGAGATGAAATGCGTACTGCGTAAAATTGTCGAACGGGTTTGCCAACTAAACTGACATGCATAAAATATCAAGTTCCGATTAATTTGAAGTTTGACAAAACAGTACACCGTGGGAAGTTCAAACTATCGTACGGGACAGACACTGCGGTGTCCGTACTACGTTCTTTTGTCACCGCAGCCGCGTATACTGTATAGCAGTATAACACTGTAGACTGTAGCAGTGAACAGTGTAGCAGCCAGCGGTTACGGTCGCACGTACCACAAACGCAGTTTCGTTTCCGACCCGGGACAGAGTGTACGTGCCATGGTCCTGTCCGGCCGACACAACCACCACGACTCGTACGTGAAACTCGATTGACGACCGCAGCATCAGCAGCCCTTTTTGAGAGTCGCAGTCATCCGGTGGTCGATCGACGCATTTGGGTCTGCGAGACGCTCGCTCGGGCTTTCACACTGTGCCAGTGCGATTTGTTGACGTTGCCGATAGTCGATCTCGTCCGTCTCACCGAAACCCCTCGGAGGAGTCAGCAGGAGGAATTTGGTTGTCTGCTGACTGCGAGACGAAACCGTGTGACGGTCTTGTGCGGGGCGCTCTGCGCGGTTAGTGACTAATAACGACGAAACGTCGAGCAATATGGCCGTGTGAAAAGTGGTGCGAACGACGACCACAGACGGATTGATTCGGTCGCTCATAGACGTTGGGGGAAAAAAATAATGAAAATTTGTTCTGGCCCGGCATATATCAAACACCGTCCCAGGTAAGCCTCTCAACGTGCGAAATATCGTTTTGATATTATAATATCACTATTATTGTTTTCACCCTTCCCCGCCGTCGGGGCCCGTTTACCTCCCGCCACCGCCGCTGCCTTGTCGTGAAATAGTACTAAATAGTAGGAGTAATAAGTAGTGGTAGCGACAGCAGTAGTAGTATAGTAAGTAGTATTAGTTGTAGAAGTAGTAGCAGTATAACAGCTATAGTGAGTGGTGTCGGTGCGCGCGTCGTTAGTCGTCACAACGGAACAAATGTGTTTTAGCGAAGAGTGGCGAAAACAATAACAGAACGAGGTCAATATGGAAAGGCCGTCGTCGACGTGTTACCTGGCCGTTGTGTTTTATTGCGGTTTTATCTCGTTATTGCTGTCTGGTATGTTTGCTTTAATATTTTCCGACTTTCCTTGCTGCCTACGTACCTTTTGTTTGTCCACGTTGTAACATGAATATACGCGCGAGGTGGTGAACCGATGACGCGCGTCATAATCCGAGCAAATGTTGAACCACTTGGCAGCACCTGCCACGGGCAACAATATACGATTAAAAACCTTAATGATAGTTATTATTTTCTATGTACACTGTTGACGTCAATAACAATGTTTATCTTTAATTTTTTTTCGATATCAGATAAATAAAAATAATACATCTGAAACATGCTTTTCCATTATAATAATATGTAGATATTTAGGTATCAGTTAAAGAATATTTGTGTTCCGTTTTTTAACCATGTGACAGATGTCGATAGGCATATTCAATTATAGATATTTATTTAGGTATTAGGTATTCATATTCAAAAGCATGTTCTAAAATCATGTTATTTGAAACAGTCATATAGAATGCTATTATATGATTTCGTTTTTATATGGGGTGCTAGATAATAATAATAATATTGCAGTTCAATTGAATTGAATTGGGATATTTTTACAAATCCCAAGGATTGCAGAACACTGATTTGATAACCACTAGTGTAAGACATTGTCCCTATAGTCCTTTACGACCCATAAACTTTTTAAGTAGATACTATATTTTGTATTTCATATTTTTCTAGCTTATAATATGAACAGTTTGACTCTTTTTATAATTTTTTATTTTCTACTTTTTCCTTTACTTAATTTTGACAACTTAGACGACCATAAGTCAACTGGTTATAGATCAGACTTGAAATAAGACTGAATCTTGTGGCTACTCAAAAATAAAATAACAATTCGCACTAGGTACTGAAACTATTTTATTAAAACAAACATACAAAAACAAGGGTCTCTTGAAAACGCTACATACGTGTTTTAGTCGAAAACCCACATTAGCTAGTAAATAATTTGTAATTAATCTATCTCTATAAACTATATTTATATCAAACATTTTTTTTCCTATATAATTACCTTTATGTAAAAAAATTATAAATTAAATTACTATTACCCAAATATGTATTAGGTCTTAACTAGTAAGATAGTTTTCAGTTTTAGTATAAAAATCAAGTTACTATTTTGCTATACATAAGTATTCACTTAATATACAATGCTAGTAGTAGGTAGGTTCCTACTTATGCTAACTCGTGTTAGGTAATAGTTTATCTTTCATGTAATAAAATATGATGTTTACCATTGTCATGATAAAAATGATGCGTAATAATTACACTATTCAAATTAAATTTTTGTAGTTTAACATAAAATATATAAATAGGTTATATCTCTGATTACCATTTAATAAATTCTTCTATTTGTAATGGATCAAACTCTAAGAATAAATACATTACTTATCTATGCCTATATTTTGGCATAAAGTTTTTCTCTTTAGTTGATTTATATAGCTTATGTATGCTTATTCAGTAGTTTTTGTGTTGCTGGACACCTACAAAATAGGGGTTTACAGTTCAGTAGGTGTTAGTTCCTAGTACAATCACACATATTGTTTTGATACTTATAATATTAAATATTGGGCTAATTCTAAATTATAAAAGGTACCTATGTATATTAATAATTGAAACATGATTTCTTAATACATTTATTTAACAGAGTGACATGTACAGCAGTCAATCACAAGGTTTGTGTTCAGAAAGGTTGGTGGCTGATGAAAGTGTCGGACTTGTCACGCATCACAAAAAACGCAAGCTGGACCAACTACATAACGCCGCTTGCGGCCCTGAAAACTACCATCATAATAAATACAAATTAAGTTCACTTCACCACCATTACGAACCAATTGTTGAATTGGTGCCATATGAACCAATTAAATACCGCAAACACCATGGTACTTCTATTGCACCATCCAACATTAAGACCAGTCCATCATCTGCACATAATCAGAATTTCATACGAGCGTCAACCATCAAATTATTAGACACATACCAACGCTGTGGACAAAAGGTAAAAATAATATTAACTAAGTAACAATTATTATTGATTCTAAAGCATAAAAATTAAAAAAATATTTTTCCTTTTATAAATCATCATAGTAGTTAATTTTTTTTTTTTTTTTAATTAACTAAAGACTTAATAATAATGATGTCTTATCATTATATTTGTAAAATTTGCATTTTCAATATGATTTGTTGATAAATTATTATTAATCTTTTTATTTAATTATTCCTTAAAATACTCATAATATTTGCATTTTTTTATTAACATTCTTTCTTAAACATTGTATCTGACTTTTTTATTATAGAATATTCAATTTATTAAATATATTTTTATACGTTTATGATATTAATTTTTGTTATTTAAAAAAATAAAAGATAAATAAATTGTATAGCGGAAGTCGTGTGAAGGCGGTATAACAAATGGTGTGGAGTCAAGTTTTGGAGTTGGAGGAGCAAATACTGCATCAAATACTGCTACTACTACCACTACCACAACGGGTCAACAAGGGAAACAGGGTGCTGATGGTGATTATCAGTTGGTCCAGCACGAAGTACTGTACTCAATGACGAATCAGTATGAAGTTTTAGAGTTCTTAGGTCGAGGAACTTTTGGTCAGGTAAACATAAAATCAATTCAACAGTTGTGTAAGTTCTAAACATTAAATATATTATATTTTAGGTGGTAAAATGCTGGAAAAAAGGAACAAATGAAATTGTTGCAATTAAAATACTAAAAAACCATCCATCATATGCTAGGCAAGGTCAGATTGAAGTGAGTAATCTACATATCTATTAATGTATGCTAATATAATAATTTCAAATTAATTTTTTTCCAAGGCAGATATATTTGTTTTTTGTTTACAATTTTCTTATTTAATTGTAATTCAAAAACGAATAACTGTAGTTCTTGGACATTTTTGCTGAATGTTGAGATTATCATTTCTATACACCGAACAATTTTAAAAATATTTTACCTCTTTTTGAGATAATTGTAAGCATAAGATATTTTTGATATTTTAAATTTTTTTTTTCTATACATATCAATAAAAAAAAAAAAAATTGTTGAGTCAAAAAGTTTAAAAATAAAAATTATAAAAATATAATGTTCCTCATCAGTTATTCTAATTGCAGTTAAAAAATATTAAAGATACATATGCACACTTTTTTTTATAAGCATTTTATGTTCAAATTTGAAGATCAAAATATCGAAAATTTACAAATTATTTTGTAGTTAAAAATGTATAAAATATTTAATTTTTATAGCTAATGATTGGAAATTTAAAACAAGGTAACAAAATAATATATAAGACTAAAAAGTTTGAGAATATTAGTAGGAAGATTTTAAATTTAATATATATTTAAATTGCTTTAAAAAAGCTATATTGAAATAGGTTATATCTTATGAAATTAAATTAAGGAATCAATCTATCATTCTTTATATAGTATAAGTTCTTACTTTAAAAAATAAACCATAGAATTTTAATTTTCTACTCCTCTAGTTTTTAATAAAAAAATTCTATATATTTAATTTTTGACATAAAAATAAAAAATTACATATGCACTTTTATAAATCACTGGCTTCTTTATTTTGATTATAATTGATATACTATGCAACATTAACCTTATGCTACTAGATATACTATTATTTTGTATTCGTATATAAGAAATTAGTATTATCATTATGATAGTTAAACGTTAATAATAAGTAAAAGTCAATTATAAGTCTAACAAACTTAGGTGCGTGTAATGCCTTTATTATTTTCAACATGTAAGTACTAGTATACCTATAAAATAAGTAGTAATCTATAGACACATTATCGACGTAATATATAATATCAGTATGATAAAATGATTGTTGTAAACATCTCAGCGTAGTATTAGCTGACATTAATTCTACTCATCCTACCAATTTGTTGAACTTAATTTTCATCAAGGGGCTAATTTGAACTGTGCTACTACCAAGTATATAAAGGTTTTTTAAGCATGCTCAACCCCCATTTTCCTCTTTAATAATACACTTATTAAATTTCTGAATTTTAGAATTTTTGAGCATACTTCTTAGAGACTATATTTTTAAATTCCTGATATTTTTATACTTATTAAAAAGTGCTCTGGGGTGATACTAATTTCTATTTTTCAAACAAGAACCTTTTTTTTACATAGTCTGAAAACTATTAAGCCCATTATTTTTTTGAAAACATTGACGTATCTAAATCAAAATTCTAATGAGTAGTTTCTGAGTTATTCAAATATTTATACTAAAGATAATAACCTTTAAAAATGGTTTTACAAAAATATAAAATATATTATGTAGTGTATATATATATATATATATATATATATATATATAGTGAGACCATTTTTATAAATTATTCATAATATTGAGGAGATCAATAGTAATTACTAACATTCTAAAATCATCCAAGCCTCATACCATAGACATATTATCCTCAGTACACAAAGTTACATAACTCAAAAACTACTTGTTCAAATTTTAATTTGACTACATTAAAATTCTTAAAAAAAATATTTGCTGAATAATTTAAAGTGAAAAGGGGGGGGTCCTATTTGATAAATAAAAGTTTGTATTATCACAGAATCCTTAAATGACAAAATATCTCAAGAACTCAAAAATATAGTCTTCAAGTGTATTTAAAAATTTAAAAATCAGAATTTGAATATATGCATAATTTAAGCAAAAAAAAAAATAGAGTGGTCATGCTTAAAAATCGCTCTGATATGCTGACAGTACAACTATTTAGATATTTCTTTTTTTTCTAAACATGTTCTTCTTGATTTGTTGGATATTGTTGTCTGTTGGAAAATTTTAAAAATGTATGAAATATTGCGTAAACTGATTAAAATTGAACCATTGGATGAAAAAAATCCAACAAATTTTTTTAATAAAAGAAGCTATATAAATATTTAATATCTAAATAAAATAAGAAACTATCATTTTGTCAGTATGTGTGTGTGTCACCATGATAAACAATTTCAAAAGTGTAATTCAGGGTTAAATTTGTATTTTAAATTTTTTAAAATAATCAAAATAAGTTTATGATAATTTATACATCAAGTATTATTTTTGTAATCAATGATCAAAGTAAAGAACTAACTAACTAAACTAAAATAATCATTAAATCATAAATTAAAATTGTATGTTGTGCACAATAATTATTTTCAAATAATATTTGTTAGTGAAGATAAATTATGATAATAAATCTAATATATTATATTATCCATCGATTTGTACATTTTCATTTTCATTGTTGTCTTTTTTTTTTAATCACATTCATTAATAATTAGTTTCATTCACAGTTGTTCACTGCAGAAAATATCTAGATATAGAAATAATTAAAAGACTATACAAAATATTAATTAAAAATTATATATAATACAAATAACATAACAAATAAGTAATACATATTTTTTTAAAATCATGATAGTTAATCTTAGTTAAAGTTATTATTGCTTAGCCTAATGACTCTTATACTAATATAATTATAATATTTGTCTTTAACTGTAATTAAAACAATATTTATGATAATAATATGAATTAAAATTTAATAAGTATTTATTTTTTAGGTAAGCATTCTATCACGATTGAGCCAAGAAAATGCAGATGAATACAACTTTGTCCGTGCCTATGAATGTTTCCAACACAAAAATCATACTTGTTTGGTGTTTGAAATGTTGGAGCAAAATTTATATGATTTTCTAAAACAAAACAAATTTAGTCCACTACCTTTAAAATTTATTCGACCAATATTACAACAAGTATTAACTGCTTTATTAAAATTAAAGGTAATTTTTCAATTTATTTTATTCTTGTTATTAAATAGGTTATTTCTATAACTTATTAGTATTTATAATTTATTTATCATTCAATATTATTTCTAGTTTAGGATTAAATATTATTTTTTGTCCTACAGGATTTGGGTCTTATTCATGCAGATTTGAAACCAGAAAATATAATGCTAGTTGATCCTATCCGTCAACCTTACAGAGTTAAAGTTATTGATTTTGGTAGTGCATCACATAAAAGTAAAGCTGTATGCAACACTTATTTGCAAAGTCGATATTATAGAGCCCCTGAAATTATACTTGGTAAACATTTTGATAATTATTTGATATTTAGTAAAATGTATAATATAGTAATATATCGTTTAAGGTCTTAACTGTGATATCCATTAATGGTATTTATAATTAAAAACTAGGTTTACCATTTTGTGAAGCAATTGATATGTGGAGTTTAGGATGTGTAGTAGCAGAACTATTTTTGGGTTGGCCTTTGTATCCAGGGTCATCAGAATATGATCAGATACGTTACATATGCCAAACACAAAATTTACCAAATTTAGACATGTTAACAAATGCATCAAAAACCTCCAAGTTTTTCTATAGGGATGTTACATATCAAAATAATTGGAGATTAAAGGTAAATTTATTAACTAATTATATTCATTTTTGATTTCAAATGATTATATAAAACTTCTTAATAGATAATGGAAGAACATGAAGCTGAAACTGGAATTAAATCTAAAGAAGCAAGAAAATACATTTTTAATTGTTTAGATGATATTGGACAAGTTAATGTGCCAACTGATTTGGAAGGTGGTGAACTTTTAGCAGAAAAAGCAGATAGACGAGAATTTATTGATCTTCTTAAAAGAATGTTATCTATGGACCCGGTAATTATGACTATTATATTTTAATTTAAATACACATTTAAGTCTGATATAATTTATTTAATTGTTTATGATTTTTAAATATTCTATTAAAATTATTACTTATTACAGGCTAATAGAATACACCCTAATACTGCTCTTCTACATCCATTTGTTACATTGGCACATTTGGTTGATTTTGCCCGATGTGATAATGTAAAAGCGAGTGTACAAATGATGGAAGTTTGTCGACGAGCCTTACCTGATCATCATTCGAGTTCTGGTCAAGCTGTACTAGTGCCAGCAACTAATGCCAATGTCACTCTTGCTTTTAACAATCAGGTAAGGTTATTTGATTATTTTAGTGTATACATATACACATTTTTTAATTCATTTTATTTATAGTCATAAAATTATTCTCATTTATTTAATTTTAATTTTAAAGTATCAGCTTTATAATAGTCGATCAATGGCTCGACAGTATAGTGGTAGTTCAAATCAACATCAAGCTCATTTGTCAATACTTTGTTCTGCTGGTCCTGGAGCTTATCAAACTGGAACATCACCCCCAAAACATGTAGCTGTTATGCCACCTCCACCTCATCCATCACAATTACAAATACAACATTCAACTAGTTTGATTACACAGCAGGTAATTAGTATTTATGAACTATTGCATGATAATTTCTAATAAGTAATAATGAAAAAATTTAAAGATACTTGAAAAAAAATAAAGAAACAAACTGGTTCTTGATTTTAGTTTATTTTTAAATCTATTAAGAATTCTTGTCAAATCTACATCTACATTATTACTTGTTTTTAACTTAAACATTATTACAAAATGTCTATAGCCTATAACAACCTTTTCAAACAACGTTCTTGGTATTTGGGTTATATCTTTGAACTGGTTGATGATTATGTACTGATGAAAAATGTATGATATACACATGACTGAAATATTCCATTAAAAATAATAAAATATAATTTGCACGACTAATGTTTATTTCCTATCTATTAACTCATCAATTTATTATTTTGTTTATATTTTCTGTTATCTAATTTAAATCTGTAAATTGTATTAAAATAGTTGGTTTTTACACAAAAACATTCAATTATTAAATTTGTTATTATACGGATGACAATTGATGCTACCTGCTACTTGATCAGGTGGTTTTTCACTAAACGAGTATTTCTTCAGTATTTAGTTTTCAGTTTTTCAAGTACTAAATTTATCAGTTATTTAATATTTTCTATGAAATCTATTCACCAATTATTCAGTATATCATTTTATTAATATATGTAAAATATATAAAATTAAAATTATTTATTTTTGTTATAATATAGCCTGGTGGTGGTCAACAGCAATATGTGCCTGTATCTATGGTTGATGGAAGTCGTCAAATGATTGCTACTTGGCCAGCTCCTCCTGGACCTCATCATCGCCAAATGACTATTGTTCCTCCACCTGGAGCAGGAGCTGCTTCAGCAGCATGGCATTCTGCATCTGCTGCCGCAGCTGCAGCTGATTGGGCAGTTCCTAGGCCTCTAATTGTTGATTCAGCTACTGCAATATTACAAGTATATTCTTTATTCAATATTTATATGATATATTGAACAATTATTTTATAAATATACAATTTATTATAGGATCAACGACAAGTTGCTTTTACTACAGCTGATGTTTATGATGGTCTGTTAGAAAGCCCCACAATGGTTGGTACAATTTGGGGAAGTTCTAATAATAGTGGGAAATCGCGTTCAACAAAACACATGGCTCCACCTCAATCTCATCATCACCATTCAAATTATCAACAAGCACCCCCTGCACATCACCATCACCATCATCATAGACAAGACAAAAAGGATACTGTTATAAACACTACAAATCAACTCAGTCCAGTGAAAAAACGAGTCAAAGAAGGAACTCCTCCTCAAGGTTTAATCCTTTTTTTTAATTTTAATTTTTTCAATTTTCAAAAATTATTTACTTGCAGAATATGATGGAAGAATTAATAGAGGAAGTTTATTATCTACTTCAGATAATATTCCAAATTGGCACCAACCTTCTCCTTCTTATAAACAACTGGTAATTTATTTATTATTTCAATATTAACTTTAAAATGTTTATTTAATTATAATATTGTTATGAATAATTATTTTGTAGTTAAACAATAGACAACACACTATAACTATACATGACACACCATCTCCTGCTGTTTCTGTCATTACAATATCAGACAGTGAAGATGAAGCTTCAACTAAAGGGTAAATTATAAATGATTTCTTATAAAATTGTTTGCTTTAATATTTTTAAATTTTCTTATCCAGAGTTCAATTAAATATCAAAACAAATCGTAACAACCGCAAAAATGTAATTTCATGTGTAACAGTTGGTGAGAGTGATAATGAAGAACTATTACCATCTAAATCTTTGACTTACCATCAAAAACAACTTCAAAGTTTACGTTCAACTCCAGTAATTTACCAATCTCCTTCCAAAAGTTCTAATATACAAGTAAGAATATTATTCAATTATTATAATATAATTAAAATACTATTTAAATTCAACATAGAATTTAGTAAAATTGAAGAAAAAATTAATATTTTATAAATGTATTGTATACACAAATTGATTTTTGATTTATCTGACTTAATTTGTGTAAACCTTGCTGTCTTTAGTATTCTATAAAACATTATTAGACTATAATTAATTATTATCAACTAATATTTCATTTTTTAAATTTGATTTTTCAGAATGGTGAATATATTGCTTGCCATAATAGTCCTCCAGGTTTAGAATTAAATGGTGGTCAATATTCTCAACATTCGACGATCACCAATAGCTCTCAACAACCTATCTATATGCCACAATCACAATTACCCAGTGAAATAAAACACGAACCCCATTATAGGTACAATTTATATATATAATTTTATATTATATTTAAGGTTATAAAAATTATATAATATTTGATACAACTTTTTTATCTCTACCACATTTGCTTAACCTCAATTATTATAACCTTTTATTAAAAATCTTTTATAATCATTAATAGTACTAAATAAAGATACATGTATATTTCACATATATTTATTACTTATTAAAATACAGTTATTGCTTCCATCTGGATGCTATGTCTTCTGATAGATTAACAAAACAAGAATTTTAATAAAATTTTTGATTCTGTTATCGCTAAACTAAATAACATTTAATTAAATTTTCCTCGCAGGATAATATCTGAATTTATAAATGTTTAGTTTGATGACTAATGTTAGATTTCCTGAAATCTTATTGAACATTATACATTATAATGTTATATAATATTCTCAGCATTTTTCCTTTAGGTAATTGTGTTGTTTTCAGTTGTTGGTAAATCCTACATTTTCTCTATATATTATAAATTATGGTTATATATGTATATGACAGATCTAATGAAAGTTTAGATTGACATAATAATCAAGTAATATTTGAAACTGTTATTAATATTTTATTTCACTTTTTAATATTCATAGTGAGCCTTAAATTGTGACTTATTTATATTATATATATCTATAAGTAAAATTTAATATTTATAGTTCTTCCCATAGTGGCAATACTATGTCTCAGTCACAACTTAAGAGGATTGTATCAAAAGGACAACATACACATCAAAATCAAGATTGTAATATTTTCAACACATTAGGAACAAGTAAACCAGATCCACCACAAGCTATCGAATACTACTGTAGTGGAACAAACTGCAAAGATCCTTACCATTATGTCACTCCTCATGAACAACATATAGTTTATGCTAGGTACTACAAAAATAACACTAAAGAAATCTATTAACTTAATTGATAATTTATTATTAATATGTATTTTAGTGATAAACGTTTATCATACGCAATACCCTCAGCACATAAACGCAATATTTCCAATCCCATGGACTATCAATTACAGCCCCCGGTAGCACATTCTAGTAGGGATTCACATATTATAAGTGCTTCAAAAACGGCATGGACCCAACAAACCATACCAGTGCATCAAGCTTACAGGTAAAGTGCTAATTTGATAAGCTTATTATAAGTTTTATCACATTTTATATGATATAGAAAGTCTGGGCATTATTTTTACTTCAAAAATTAAAAATTATTAACTAAGTATCTTTGTTTAAAAAAAGTCGTAAGTAGGATTCAGTTTGTGAAGCTATTTGCTTTTTTTTTATCTACCAGTTTAATATCGGGCTATACATTTTATAGCTTATTATTTAAAATAATTTCAGGAAATAAAATACTCAAAAATTTAATTTAGTTTTTTTTTAAATAATTTTTTTACTTTAAAATTTTTTTAATAATAATATAATTTTTTTGTCAATCAAATTTTTAAATATATTTTTGTAATTTTTATTTTTTTTAGTATCTTTATATGGGTTAGAAAAGTTGTAAATCATATTATGCATTATGTATATATTACAAAATGTATAATCAACCCCTTAAATTTCAGTTATAAATAGATTCCACTAAAGTGACCCTAGTTTCAATTGAAGGTCAGGAACAATAATCAAAAAACAAAAAAATTAAGTTAAATTAATCAAATAGGTTTTTACTTTAATCTGTACCTAGTACTTTTTTTAGGTTTTTAGTTTTTTTTTTTTTTTTGTTATATTTTAAGTAATTTTTTTTTTTGAGTTTTTAAAGTTGCATAATCTTAATATTGGTCATAAGTCATAATTTCCTAAAATTATTTACTATCAAATATAAAACTTTTAAATCTCACTCTAGTTTTTTTATTGCTGAAATGTCCAATTCCACATATTACTATAATGTTATTATTTATGCTTCACCAGTTAACAATTGCTATATTTACTTTTTAATAATCATTTTCTAATTAATTTTTATTCTATTATCAATGTATATTTATAGAAGTCATGTAGCCGATTACACAGCTGCTCATCTTTCACCACAAGCCCTCGGAGCTAACCGCGGTCTGTCTCCTTTAGCTGGTCAACCTTTGTATCACCAAAGTGATATTTACCGCCGACAAGCAGTTTATGTAACTACTGGTCAACCACCTACGGCTGCAGCATATCTACCATCTCCACAAGTTCCCCCTACTGCTTTTACTACAGGGTAATTTATAATTGATTAACAAAAATGTATAATCATAAATAATATTAATATGATGTTTTTCTACTTTTCAGCCCTATTCCACCTCCTGCACATCATGCAAGCGCAAGACCTTTGCTTACCACCCATGCTACACATCCGTTACCAGCTCACATGCAACCAACTGCTGTATATGGCTATTTAAGTCCAGCAAAAACTCATCATCAATACCAACCCCTTTGGTTCACTGAGTAGGGATTATCACAGAGGTATATATTTATCATTTATTATGAGTCATTATTTAATACTAAATGTTAATACATTAATGTGTGATTTTGCACATTAATTTTATTTCTAGGTCTGACAGTGAATTAATGGTGCCACTACTTAACAACACAGATCATCTAGTCATTAAGGTCAGACCTCTGTACATGTTAACAACTGATCCTGTACATACATGAAGTAATGTACTCTCATTATTATGTAAATATATTATATTAAGATATGTATGAAACTATTTTTTTTGTAAATTATAATTTAAAAAATAGCATTCGTTGTTCAGTTTTAACGAAACCCAAAACGTGACATTTCAGACTAAAATATTAATTATTAAATCAAATTTGATTCACTTAAATAATATCTGATTTGACATTATGTGTATATATTATATATACATTTTCTACAATTTAATTAACAATTTTTATGCTACTTCTAGTAATAATTGTTTTACATTTTTTCCACATTTTCATTTTTTATAATTCATGTTCAGTTATTTTGTCAAATATATTGTACTATTATTTTATTTGGATATTATCTAAAAAAAATAATTAATAATCATCTAAATAAAAATAATATGCCATTACTTAAAAATCTTTTTCTTTATATTTTACTAAAATGTTAATTACTTATTTGACAATTTTTGTTTTATATTTATTAATATTTTGAGTATAATATTAGAGAAAAAATATCCATCAAATATATTTTTATTATGTAGTAGCTAAATATATTACATCATCCTATACATTTTATTTTTTATTGTAGTTGTTATTATTATTATTCTTATTATTATTGATTTTATTTATACAGCATTATTATTGGCTGTATATATGACTATATCATAATTTTCATATATATTTTTAAGTTTTGATTAAAGTGACAATAATTATTGTTTGTAAATTTTTAATTCAAAATATAATTGCTTTATAATATGGGTGATATTATAGGTTTAGACATTTTAAGTAATTTTTTGAATTTATTTTAGTCTGAATTAATATCAAAATATGTCACTATTAGATTTAAGAACAATGATTTCTAATATATTATATAAACATACTGTTATAATTAATATTCACTTTAATAAGCCACATTTTTATTTTTATTTTTTATTATTATGGTTGTGGAGTTAAATTAATAATATTGCATTAATAACTACTAATCAAAACAATTTAACAAATTAACAGTTATAAATTATATCCATTAGTTTATTTTTTTAATTTTAAATTTAATACTTACATTTAATTGTTTAAAAACTATCTAACAAACATAAATCTTTAGTTATTAATATATTATCTAAATATACTAATTAGGCTTTTATAATTGCATTATATTTTGATGTATTATTCATAAAGTATACAAAATTATTTTTAAATTCTTATGATATCATTTCAATGATTAATTTAGAGTAATTTAATAGGTTAAATTAAATTGTTTGGGATGTTTATTAAAATATTAGTATTTTTATAAAAACAAAAATAAATTCAAAATAAACCACTATGAACTAATAATAATTAATTTATATACTATAAAATTTAGTGTTTAGTACAAACTATGATCATTGTCAATTTGATGTAATTTTGAATTACAATACCATTATTACCGATTATAAATTATAAAAATAACACTTTCAAGTATTTATCTTAAAATATAGTTAATAAACTGCATGCATAATTGTAGTTTATATAATATGGTATTACAGAATTTTTCACTTAAAAGTTTTTAACCTAGCTATACATATTTTTAATTTATATATGTATTTTGGTGTTAGATATATTTGTATATAGTAAAGTATATTTTTTAAACATAGATTCAAATGTCAAAAGCTATTTTTGTTATGCAAGTTGGCTGCGTTTTAATTCAATTTATTTATTTTTTAAATAAAATTATCATAAAAATATATAAAAATGGCCAACTATTGTTTAGTCACAACATTATTAACCATCTATTTAATTAAATTTTAAATATTCCGAATTTTCCTAGTGAAAAATTATTTAATGATATTTAATTTAGGGAAAATATTTGGTGATAGTATTTGTAACAATTTGCCTTATGGTTATGAGTTAGATTTTTTTTATGATATTATTCGATGATTGAAATGAATTGATTATAAAATATATTCTAATAAATTTTCTTTTTGATTTATTTATTTTTATTATTAATAATATAATATGCACCTTTTAAAATTGTATTAATTCCTTAAAATAAAATTATACAAACTTATATACAAAATAAATATAATTTAGTGGTTTGATATTCTTATTTAATATTTTTTATCAACAAGTACAAAATATAACATTATTTTAGCCTGAATTTATTTCAATCATAACAATAATAATATAATAATCAATATATTATATATTTATATACTATATAGTTTTAATATTGAAGAATTACATAACATTAATTGTTAATTTAGATTTTAGATGCGCCTTTGTGATTACTAGATAATAATAGCCATAAATAGTTATGTATTAATACATAAACTATTTATTAGATTTTAATCTTATACTTTACAGGGAGTTTTTAACCTATTTTTTTTTTATTTTGAGTTTTACTAATATTGACAGTATAACATAATCAATGCTGAATTAAAAATATATACATATAATATATGTTTGTATTAAAAATTATAGCCATGCACTCTTATGAAAAATTATATATATATATTTATATTAAAACCATTTTTAGAAGAGATTAGCTTAATTTATATGACTTTTATGTTCCATTATATTTATGTATAATGCTCATTGGTTAGTTAGTTAACATAATTTAAATAAATAACAAGTTTAAAAATATGTTATTATATATTATGATTATTCTTGGACCATAAATTAACAAAACACATTTTTGTAATAATAATAATATTAAAATTTAAAAGCACTTGGCTAAACACATTTTTTATAAGTGTTAATGTGATATAATTTAAATAAAAAATTTAAGCACCATAAAAGTATATGATATATCATATATGTATTTTTAAAATAAGTTAATTATTTGGGTCAATCATTAACTAAACAAATAAATATACAATTTATAAGAGTTCCTTTCTTAGGGTGTCGGTACAAATATAATAACCAAAATGACGGTGTCTATTATTATTATTTTTTTTTTTATTTTTAGTTATCAGATCCTATATAATATGCTATGTGTACAATAGTTCATAAATATACTCTTAAGCTTTAATTAGAAATAATAAACTATATAAAAAATGATTAACTTATATATTAAGAAAAAAATATTAATTTTAATAGTTTTAGTAGAATTTATTTTAACTTAATATTGTCAGTAGTTATTTCTGATTTCAAATATGTTTTGAAAATTTGCAAATGAAATTTAAAATATAACTATATGTAATAATATACCTTTTTTTTCTTGTTATTTAAATATTAAGGTAATAGATTTATAGAATGTAGATTGCATTTATTTTTTTTGTAATTATGAATGGTTAGCTCAATGGGTTTATTATTATCATTTTTATTTGTTTAACATTCTTTGTATTCATTTTTCATATTTTATTAGATTATTATACATAGTGTTTGTACATATATATATAATAAACATATTATATATATAATAAGCATATTATATATATAATATATACATATTATATTTGATGATTAGGTATACCTTTGTAATTTTTGTGATATATATATATTATATTATATATATATACACACACAATGTATGTTAATAATGTGATGATGTACAATCTTAACACTATAAAAAAAATATTTTGATCTTTTGGTTTAATTATTATTATTATTATTTAATTGATATCATTGATGTTTGTGTTGAATGTATTACATTAAAATAAAATACAATAAACTATGCAAGATCACACTTAATACATTTTATCCATTAATTTACCAAATTTATTGACATGACAATCTCTAAATTTTCCATCATAATATTATTTCTTTCTATTGCTTTTCAAACACATTTTCCACTTTTTTATTAGTATTTTATATTATATATGTGTAGTCAAAAGTCATATTATTATTACTTACTTTTTGCAACCCTATTTCTATAAATGTACATGTTAATCATATACATGTATGCATGTATTATCAAATGTAAGAGTATATGATTTTTTTTCTTTTGGTTAAGTAATACTTATCCGATTGGTACATAATATAAAAACCAAAATGTCACTCTTATGAAATTTACAGTGAATTACAGATATAAAAACATTAATAAGAATTTGGTTCCATGGTATTATTAATTATAATATTATGTTTTAATTGAACCAGACTTGTTTTTCTTTTTTCTACTTTTTTATTGATTCAAATACAATCATCAAAATTTAAGGAAAAAAAATACATATTAATTTATGTAGTTATAAGAAATGCATGTAACAATACTGATGTACAACTACTGTGATATTTGTCGTTAAGTAAAATTTTTACCTCTGATTATTTAAAGTATGGCCGCGTTAAGTGTATAAGACTGTCTGCACTTTATTCTTTTAAACATATAAATGTATAAACATATTAATTTTTATTTTTACTCTATTCTCACAGTACTGATTTTATTCATTTTATTATGTTATGCTTATTATTTACTATTATTAACGAAAGGTATAAAAGTTAGTGAACTTGAAATGTAGTATTAATATATTGTCACTCTTAGGTTAACCAAAATTGTACTGAATTGACTCTTAACTTACATGTTTGTTTATATATTATATTATATTTATAGTCATATTATAGAATAATTATACTTAATCCTCAATGTTGCTTTTATATATTATTGTTTATTTATTATCATTGATATTATTGTATTTTAATCAAATATTGTCATCTGCGTAATTTGGTTTTATGGTATTAACCTATTGGAACAAAAAAAAAATATATACATACATAATATATGCACCAAAACTTAATGTTATATTTAAATTACCTTTTATTACTAGTCCTTAATTATCTTTGTCCTTGTGTTTTAAAATTCAACTTTCCTTTTATAAAAATAATAAAATTTGATCAGTTCTGTCTTCTGTATCTCATTATGTTTCTTAATATTCTGTTTAGGGAAGACTATGGCATTATATTAAAAATACTCCATCTCAAATAAAAAATAAAAATCGTATTAATATTTCTGTTACTGTGTAGTTTAGGCTAATGTTAAAGTAAAAACACTTATAATAAAATTAAATAATATGGAGTTTATCTATCTTTGTATCACAAGTTTTTCGATATAAATCAAAAAGTTATTATGATACCAATATATACATATTTAAAATGTTAAGCAAACAATGTTATTAAAAAAATTATTAGAAATATATAATAAACATTAATTAACATATTATGAACAAAATTAATGGATACAATTCACAGGAATAAACCATTTACATTAAATTAATATTTAATCATACTAATAATTGTAGAATTGTTCTCAATAAAAAAATATATGCTAGAGACAATTCAACATCCCTCAGGCTTCTAGCGTTCACTGACATACATATAATTTTGCCTACTACATTCCATAGACCATTTATAGCCCATATGTTCAAAAATTATCTCTATGCTGTCATCATTATCAATGTTAAAAAAAAAGTGTAAATTTATTTCAAGCATATGATTTCTGTTTCTTCCATATCTTTGGAGCTCTGAAGTTCTCCATGTTCAGTGCACTGCAGAGCAAATATTATATATATATTATATACAATATTTGCGACAGGTAAGAAATTATATCATAAGATCATTTATCCACATCTACAAATTATTTATCAATCCTAACTTTTCTCACAGTTGGCAAAGTTTACTTTTCAGAGAAATAATTGTGTTCCTCCTAAATAAATATTATAAAAAATAATTATAGAATTCACAAACCCTTTAATAGTACTTCCTCCTACAGAAAAAGGTAATTTAAATAATATATGAGGTTAACTCCCCTTAGAAAGCATCTTAGTCAATTATTTTTATTACAAAGTAATAATAAAGTATAATTACGATAATGCATTTTTCCCCAATCCCCCGTACTGTACTTTAAAATTATATCATCAAAAATAATTCTCATGTGATAAAAAATTGAGATTTTTTTTTTGTTTTATAATAAATTGTAACTTAATATGTTTTAATACAAAGTAAAGTTTTTATAATATAACATTATAACCTATTAGAAAAACAAAGGTGATAAATGTTTTTTCAATATTCTCTATGTACGATGTACGCTCCTTATAATTTCTGAAAGTCATAAATAATATAATATTTAATTGCATATTATAAAATCAATGCATGCATATATATATATATACATTTATAAAATTAAAAAATATATATTTAATTATGATTTTTATTATAAAAATGTATGAACTGCAAAAACTAATTAATAATTTAGTATATAGTTATATAGATAACTAGAGAGCGGATCTTCAGGTTTTTACATATTATTAGATTTATGCAGCAAATTAAGGATGAAAAATTTGGACGATTTATCTATCACGGAGTTCGTAAAAAAAAATTATTTTGCATATTGTAGCATATTTTGGAGATAGGAGAATATTTGACCTATTTTTCATATTTTAGAATATATTCTATTATTGTTCATAAAAAAAATCATACATTTTGTTAATTCTCGAATTGTGATTTTTTTTTTTATCGCGAAAAAAAATTAATTTGATTTAAGAAATAATATTTTTGTGTTGAGAACAATAATAAAAATCATTTAGAATTAGAGTGTGGCGCGGTCGTACGCTCAACTGCGGAAAACGCTCCGAGTGTACGTACCGGCCGGTGTTGCTAGTTCCCGGATGGGTGACCACCCGGGTTTTTTAGCAACAAATCCTTGCCACACATACAAAAAACGTGTCCAACTCAACCGTTCCTTAACCCACAATAAAAACCTACAAACAGCTAATGGCCATAGTTGCCGGGCTTAAGATCAATAAAAAAAAAAATCATTTAATTATAGTCGGTGCGAGATATATTCTCGGCGGCGATATAGCGGTATGGCGGCAGCACTTTTCAGTAATATTGTGTATTTTAAATTATATAATCGTGGTGAGCGTTTCCGGTTTCGGTCGCACAGTACGGGGCACCACGTTATTTATTTTACGTTATTTGTACTATAATTTAAAAAAATAAACATGGATAATCCATGGTTTTCCTTAATCACGTCGCCGTTACCGCGCCAATTTATTGAACACCGTCACACCGACCGTACTTATTATTATTCATTGAAATTGGTAATACTCGTATATGTTGACTCTGTTAGTCGTTAGTTCGTCATTTACTTGTTACTTTCGTTCCGTGATACACGATAGTACCTACAGTTTACCAATTTCGTTTTGTGTTACCATTTTTCTTTTTTAAAATGCCAAAACATTACAATTTAAAACATTTACACGCACAATGGATAGAGCCGTATAATAAAACAAACAATGCTGTATTTACGACAGATGGCGATGTAGTTTATTTATCAAGCTTGCGAAAAGAAAATTACTTGCAACAAAAAAAATCTCAGGTAACGCAACATGTTTCGACAACTTTTCACAAAGATGCTGTAACTCGTAGAACAAATACAAATAAACAATTATTTTTGATGGATGTTAAGCCTGAAGAAACTTAAGTTTTAATAAAGACCTCATTCGCAGACGTACAGTCGTTATGTCCACATCGATTTATTACGCTCCATTAATTATTAAAAATAAATAACATCAGTGCGTCAGTACCGGTGCTTATTCTATATCCACGGAATCGTCCTGTTCGCTGTTTTACAACGGTCTTACGCACTCGCCCATCGGGGGCTCGACCCCTCGGAAATCATCAAAAACGAAACCATACTTACAATACGGTAAGCGACCAAAATTATTATTTATGGAACTCCCGTAGGTTACTCCCGTGCAATCTAATCGCATTACGTCCTTATCGCATCCAACACGCGACCTACCAACAACATAGTGTTATCTAATAAAAATAAAACAGTTTCTCCTCTTATTATTTCGAAATCACGTATACAAAGCGTGCCAAATCAATCTGCCGGAAATATACAGGAAGACAATAGTAATGACGGATGGATAACTCCGACTCCGACCAAACGCAATCAAACCTCTCTAAATGCATCACCAAAATCAAACAAACAGTTTATAACTCCAAATCGCTTTGCATTATTCTCAAATCAGCACGATCAAACCAACTCTAATCCAACAGTGTCTGTTCCCGATATCTCAATGGACGATACACACCCAGTTCCAAAACTTCCACCCCCAATATTTATTCGATTAGTTAACGACTTCAAGTCCTTCTGCACAACCATTCATTCGGTCACCAATGGTGAAGCTTTTACCTGTAAAAGTTCTACTAATGGACTCAAACTATCAACCAGCACTCCAACTTCTTATAGAAATGTAATTAAGTTTCTTAAGGACAGTAAAGCCGACTTCCACACTTACCAGCCAAAGCAAGAAAGAGCCTATAGAATAGTCGTTAAAAATCTACACCACAGAACAAGTATTTCAGATATTGAACAAGAATTACTCTCCCACGGCCACATCGTCAGAAACATAACCAATGTTCTCCAGTATAACACTAAGCGCCCTCTCCCTCTATTTTTTATAGACCTGGAGCAGGCCGACAATAATAAAGAAGTTTTTAAAATCGAATTTTTATGCTACTCTAAAATTAAAATAGAAGAACCACGTGTAAAACGTCATATTGTCCAGTGTTTCCGTTGCCAAGACTATGGCCATACAAAATCTTATTGTAACCATTCTCCTAACTGTGTCCGCTGTGGGGAGCAACACCTTTCAGAAATCTGCCAAAAACCTACAAATCAACCACCCAAACGTGTCCTATGCAAAGGCGAACATCCAGCTAATTACAGGGGATGTCCTAAACACAAGGAAATCCAATCCTCTCAACTACATCGTCTCAAGACATCTCACCATTCTTGTCCTCCGAATCAAAAACTCCCTGTTAAAAACGTGTCCCTCAATACTGTAAACACCACTTCAAACACTCTCTCATCATAATACTTCTTATGCTCAGGTGACAAAAGAAGATGGCTTCTCTCCTCCTCCCTCTTCCACTCATAATACTGATGAACTCTCACTCAAAATGTCTTCTTTCCTCGACAACCTCAAAAACTTAATAAATCCGTTAATCTCTCTTCTTACCACAGTTATCAATAAACTTCTGTCAAAAAGCAATGACTTATAATTCAAATAATATTCAACATCCCATCACCCTTCTTTTATGGAATGCAAATGGTCTAATTCATCAAAAAAATGAACTTAAAGCCCTTCTACACACCTTGAACTTAGACTTAATCCTAATCAGCGAAGCTCACCTAACACCCAATACTTCCTTCAAAATACCTGGTTATCAAACATATCACTGTGATCATCTGGACAAAACCGCTCACGCAGGCTCTGCCATTCTTATAAAATCAGATATAAAACATTTTATATTGCCCTCCTTCCAAAGTATCTCCATACAAGTAACTAATATAGCTATATAAATAAACCATATACCAACTACCATATCATCGGTATACTGCCCACCATCTTCCAAACTAACCACTCACGATTTTATAAATTATTTATCCTCCTTAGGAACACTTTTTTAATAGGTGGCGATTTTAACTCCAAACACACTGCCTGAGACTCCAGAATTATCAACACTAGAGGCAGAATCCTCTACAACATTTCTGTAAACAAAAGTCTTAAATTTATTTCACCCCCAAATCCAACATATTGGCCAACGCATCAAAATCGATTACCTGACACATTAGACTTCTTCTTAACCAATTTACCAAATCACAAAACTATTCAATATCTAACTCAACTGATCTATCATCGGATCACACCCCTGTATTATTATGCCTAAACGACCATTATGTGGACAAAACTACATACCCGACTATTACTCCAGGAAAAATAAATTGGAATCTATTCAGTAAAACTGTCGAAGCCTAAATACAACTTAATGTGTCCTTAAAAGATCACTCTGAAATAGATGCAGCTATTCACTCCCTTACAAACATCCAAAACTCCGCCCTTAGTTCCTCTTCTCCTACTCACTTAACACTAATAAATATGGTAACCTACCACAATACTTATGCAACTTAATTACGGAGAAACGTCGAGCTTATTACAAATGGCAAAGAACTCATCTTCCGAGCGATAAAACTACATACAACCAACTTACTTCGAATCTGAAGAATCTTCTAAGGAAACATAATTCAAACTCTTATCAAAACTACATTAAATCAATTAGAAACTCAGACAAATCTTTATGGAAGGCAACCAAAAATCTTCTTAAGGAAAAAAACATTGTTCCTCCTCTACGTAACCCTGATAACTCATATGCTATATCTAATATAGATAAAGCCATATACTCCGGCCCACGAGAGAACGTCCGTAATTCGCGCATCGATACTGAACGTTGCGAGCGCTGTCAACCAGATTTTCTCCCACCATAGTTCTATTCCCACTATTCGGCGGTGTGTATACAGCGGTTCATAAAAACACATAGCAAATGCATTGCGTCGCCGCGGTAGTTCCATTGTGTATTATAATACAAGTGGTATTTTTTGTTATAAACATAATAAATGTGAGATATCATTAATTAAATTAACAAACTAAAATAATAAACTGGGAGAGCATTGATACATTTTTTCCACCGATATTATAACACATTTAAAACCAACGTAAATAATAAAAAAATTACCAGCATTTTTTTTATGTAATATTGTTATCTACTTTTTTTACTAAATACCACAATTAATAGATTATTATTGTTTTTAATATTTTAACATTTATTGATTAGGCACATGCCTGTTTATAACTAAACCAAATAAAAAGTATATTTAAAAAAAATTTATTTTATTCCTCTCCGATTCCTTTTTGTGGGTGTCAGTTGAATGAGATTGTCCATTAAAATAAATATAATCGCAAAAAAAATCGATAAAACATAAACGGTAGTTCAAAAACAAAAATTGTAAAATCGTTGCCACTGCTATCGCTACGTATAAACGAATGTCAACGATGTCTGTCGGCGATCGTTGCCGACCGGCTTCCGATCGGTATGGTTCGGTATATGGAAAGGGAATCGATGCGCAGCGTCGGTCGAGTTTTTACGGTCGTTCTCTCGTGGGCCGAAGTATAGATATAAATATATTAGAACACACTGATCATATAAAACAATCCTTAGACACCTCTCTCCCTATGACCTTTCCAGCTAAGCATACATCCCCTTCAGAAATTCTATTCATAATCAATAAATTACCAAAAAACAAATCTCCTGGTCACGATCTTATCACTAACCTAATAATCAAAAACCTTCCAAAAAGGCAATAATTCTTCTTACCTACATTATACAACTCCATACTACGTCTATCACACTTCCCATCAACCTGGAAACATTCCATTATAATACTAATTCATAAACCTGGAAAACCTCCGGAATCTCCCTCCTCATATCAGCCTATTAGTCTCCTCCCTACCCTCTCTAAAATCCTTGAAAAAGTTCTCCTTAAAAGAATCTACCCAATTATTAATTTTTTTACATTTACTAAAGACATGATTCACAGTAAAAATTAATTAATTAATGCTTTTATTAATATTTAGTTCATTTTACTATATACCCATGTAATTATTTTATAACAAACTTCTCTAAAAATTACTATATATTTAATTTCATTGCCAAAGAAATAGTGTACAACAATTGGGTATTTATGTAATCATTCAATGTATACAATTTCTCATTGTAACAAGTACAAATATATGAATTATTTTAGATTTAAAAAATCATATACTTATGCATATTTATAAGTTAAAGGAATATTAAGAGAATATTTTAGGGTTTTTTTAGAGCAGCGGTTCTCAACCTTTTTATATCCTCGTACCACCAACATAGTTTGAACATTTTTAACGTACCACTAATAATAATAACCTTCTTTTATTTTGCTCATCAAAAATGTATATGTATATATATAATTCCACGCCGTCAATATATTAGAAGATTTTCTTCGCGTACCATCTGTGAGCTTTCCGCGTACCATAGGTTGAGAAACGCTGTTTTAGAGCATATTAGAATCATATTTTAAGATTTTAAGAACCTAAAAATCCGCTTTTTATAGATAACAAATTATTCGTATATTTAAAAAAAGTGATTTATGCTGTGAATAATCATGAATCTGAGTTGTCTTCAATGAGCTTTTCATGAACGGCACCTAAAGCCTGTAATTTAGAAAAAATACACTTATTAATATTTTTTTAATATAATATTTATATATTCTATGCATTTACTATTTATTAATTAAAATCAATCCATTTCAACCTGCAAAATTTTGTTTATATAGCATAAACTATAAAAAATTAGCTGTCTCGCCCGGCGTTACCCGAGCCAAAGATTAAGTTAAGTATAACCTCAAGTGACTTACATTCAACTGAGCTGGCTAGGATAGCGGAAAATATGCGAGCAATATATTATCAGGTAGACAATTTGCTTGTGGTGAATTTAGTACTCCGCGAGGTACGTAAATAAATGAAAACAGAATATAAGGCACACGAAAAACATTGCAACGGTGACCTATGCCAAAGATTTGTTTTTTTTTCCATAAATTTATTTGTAAAAAATATGTATTCCTACCAATTATATTAGTTATAAAATGTGTAACCATTGATAACCTTATAAACAAACGGAAGTCACACATATAATATATCTCATCAAAAATAGCACTTCTTAGCGTACCCAGGATAGGATATTATATACCAGAAACCTTCGCAGGAGTGTACTCAAAAATTCCCAAAAGTTTCTTCATGGCGATCGGGTGAATAATGTAGAAGTGCATAAAGGACATACAAACATTCATTTTTAAATATATAGATGTATTATAAAGATATATATATGTAAGAGGACGTCGCGCCGGCATTTTTCAATATTAAAAACGCGCTCGCGTAGATTCAAAATTGTTCCCGAATGGTTTTAGAGCTAAGACGCCTATTATCAAAATAAAATAAAACAAAATTTTGGAGGGTATCTCATCGGGATTTTATAAAATACTTAGTTTAAAAGGAGATACATCCATTTAAAAAACTAATATATATATATATATATATATTATAAATGGAATATCAAACAGTCTAATTAACATAGAGAAAATGCCTGATGAAACGCCCTCGTAAATATTGTAAACCTTCATATCGATAATAGATGGTTTTACTCTAAAATCATTGTAGAGTGATTTATTTACAATCTAAGTGCGTATGTTTTTTGCCGAAACAGTCGATTTCCTTTTCAGTTTTTCCCCGTCCAGTGTTGCGCCAAACGGTATTGGCAGGTTCATTGTCAGCGGCGGTAATCCCTCATCACCAACGAGATGTAACCAGTCCGATCGGCGAGCAGTGATATCGATAAAAACAACACTGTCGCGGCCGTCGGTACTCGGAAACCCGCAGGCATTCATTCATTCATAATAATAATAGAATATCGTTGATTATCAATTAGTATACAAGTGTATACTAAAAGTGTATTAACAAAAAGATATGACAAATGAAATCATTTTAGTTCTGATCATTATTTTAAGATTTTTATTTTTTATGTAAAATGTATTGACACTTGCGCCACAAGTACGGTGTACAGTTTTTTACTTTAATTTTTTAATACGAAAAAATAAAAATTTAAATTGTTTGGAAATGTTCAAAATAGCTAATTTATAAACCTAATTTTTGGGGAAAAAACCGTTTATTTGATTCAAATAGTTTTTTTTTTTTACAACGTTTTAAAATATCAACATTTTTTCAGTAAATGAATTTAATTTTTTTTTTTATTAAAGCTACCAATAAAATTAATACAGCTGAACAGTTACAAATAATGATACCATAACAAATAGGAATACAATGGATGTAATAAAAGATAAAAGTATAAAGTAAATGAATTTGAAACGTAATAACTTTTTTTTAAATATTATTTTTGGGAATTTTCAGACGTCAGTAAATTTTAAATTATTTATTACCTATGTAACATTAATAATTTTTTTATATATTTAACTTTTATTATTTTTTTTTATTTTTATCTGCCAAATACTTCTATTACACTCTGTATACTATATATTGTATATTAATGAATTATTGAATTATAATTATAAGCAAATTACTTTTTCGTGGTCATTGAAGACGTCTACATGTGAACTTGTATTCACGAATGTCCGCATTGATTTTTAGTTTGCACACGATTTTACCAACTTGTGTAGCAGTGATCAAGGGCGCCCGCAGGGCTGTGCCATAGGAGTCATTGCCCCCCCCCCCCCGGAAATTTTTAACTGTATGTATTTCAATATCAAACATATGGCGTACCATTTTTTAATTATTTATAATAATCAACGGGCAAAAGCATTTTATCGGGCTGCCATAGCTCACAGTTTTTATTTAAATGTAAAATGTGCAATATAGAAAAATAATATGATGTTGAATTCCGGAATACCAGCATGTGTGATAAGTTAAAAACGTGAGAATAACTATATTCTCTGAAAAAATTTTAAAATTTTTAGTTAAACATTTAAAAAACAATTTTAAATAGGTTTTGTTTGACATGTATGCTGCCTTAAATTGTGGATCCAGTATATAAATACAAATTAATAGTTTTCAATATAAGAGAATCAAAACAAAATCTACAGCAAATAAAAATTTTAAAAAAACTTTTTAAAATAAATTGTTTGTTTACGTAATAAATTGTGTTTATTGTTATTAAAATTTACCTAAATAATAGACCATTAGCAATCATTAATAAACAACAATAATTTTCGATTTCCAACGCGAATTTCAAAACCCTTGTATGAACACCTCTTTAAAATGCGAATTTTGGAAAATCCTTTTTTAGTCCAACCGTGAAATTATAATATTAATCTACTAACAAAATTTAAAATTGATAGTTCTAATAGGTCTGGCTTTCCGTTGATCATGAATCGGTCATTCAGGACACTCGTCACTCTCGTTTATATATATTATATATAGATAGAATTGTTTCGTTAAAGATATAATATATTTTGTAACTAGTAAAACAAATAAAAGCTTAAATTAGTTTTTATTATAATGGAAGAGGAAGGGGGTAGTGAGGTGATTGACTTTATTTTTTACCTATTTTGGGGATCGCGACATTAAAAAGGTTGAGAAGCGCTATAGTAATGCATGATAATATGGTACACTTGTGGACTATCGCAGACTGTGATTCATTGTAGGTATTTATACCCAAATTACAATTGAAGTTTGAAAGTATTTTGATCATTTAATTAAAAGAAACGTTGGTAAATTGAGACTTTTTTGAAATACCTCTTATCTTTATGGGGTTAAAAGCGGTACGCTCAAATAATAAATATATTAAAATTGTGTAACCCCCCTCTCCTCCCCTCCCTCAACTTGAAATAACAATTTTTAATATTTCAGTTCTAAAGGTGGTAAAATAAATAAAATAGAACATTTTTATAATGTACTGTTTTACAATAAAAATTAAACATAATTTTCTTCTGCTTTTGGCAACAATGTAAGAATTACTTATTTACATGCAACAAAAAGTCGATTGGTATAATATTTTCCCACTACATTTGTATAATAGGTTGAAACAGTAAAGTTTTGGTATACCTAATAAAACAGATTAAATTGAAAATATTTCTTATTTTTTTCAATTACAAACTTTTATATACTTGATATTTTATAAATTAAATTAATTATCTATGCCTGCAGTTATAGACGCAACATACGAACTTACCTTAAAATATTTCACAGTCTTTACTTTCAGTTCCAATGTAGCGTCCTCGTCGCATAGTATGAGTGTTTTCGGGTGTTGTTGTAACGCCGAAACGGTCCACATGTGATTGACGCCTTCCTCGATGGCTTTATGCAAAGCGAATGCCTTGTGTGATCCTGTGATCAGTATCATGACCTGTAATAAATAAAATACATTGAGTAATTAGACGGCACGTGTAATGTATTATATACATACATATTGTATGTATGGAGGATAAGCATAGTGTTAACTCTTATAAGTACAAATTTTAATTAAAAAAAAGAAAGTTTCAAAAAAAAAAAATAAAAATGTTTAAGTTTTATTATTTTTATAAAAATATCAGTTTTATAATTTATTATTTTGATACATTATAACATATTATTTAAAAACCGAACCAGTTATATTAAGTCACTACAAAAATAGTAATAATAATAACTTCTCATTTATGCAACCTCATGGTTTTTGGCCATTTTTTTGCTATATGACGCGAACCAAATTAATATTTATTGACTATTAAAAGCTAATTACCATTTGACAAAACATAAAGTCAATTGCAATTAATATTTTTTAAAAAAATTGTGACACTCCACGTGATGTACGAGTGACTCGTAGAGACAATCTCTCGAGGTCCACGCAGTGGCATATTCAGGCTTTTGCTACCTGGGTATACATTTTTTTTTATTGCCCTCCGCCGAATTTTCTATGCTAGCAATTTTTCTCACCACAAAAAAAAAAAACGTACAACACATGTGATATAGTAAAACTATCATACAGCAATAATGTATAAAAATGTATCGAGTGTCCCAGAATATTGAATATCGTAGCTACTCCCAGTAGTCAGCATGGCAACTGTGATCACAAAGACAAAATATTCAAAGCAAATTGTAACAAAATATTATGCTTCAAAAAAATTGCACGGGCCTATTAAATTATGTAACAATTTACATAAAACAAACATCGTTAAGATAATATTTTTTGGCGCGCTTTTAATCTTACGAAATTTTTAATTATAATATAATATTGCCCTGATATTATCATTATAGTTTAATTATGAACGGATCATACAGTTTAACCCAGTGGCGCCGAGTCCCATGATGAGGTCAGGCCCACGGCCTGACCACATTTTTAAAAGGGGACCGGACGTCTTTGCAATATTTTAACCAACATAATAAACTATACTTGGTTACTTGATGAAACTAAGATATATAGATTAATACTTATTTATTTAGGTACCTATAGTCTATTCCACGAGAGAATAGTCACTTTTCGCGCAGCACGACTGACGACTTCAGAGACGCCGGACCTCAATTTCCCCCTCCAAGCGTTGTACCGAACATTCCCGACTCGTGACGAAAGTTCAAGCCCGGCGAAGAAGCCACGTCAGGCCACATACAAATTGTAGATTCCACAGGTGGCATTCCATGTGTAGTACGCCGCCCGTACGATATTAGCCGAAAATCGGCGGTCGTCGACGACGTGAGCCGAGGAACAGACACCGCCGCCGTCGTTGCCGTGCGAACACGGTCCGTGGGTGGAGCATGCGCGAACGCCGACGTAAATAGGTCGGCGGACTGACTATTCTCTCGTGGAATAGACTATAGTTCGTAGTCCAGGGACTTTTCTATCTCAGTTGAATGCTAATTCGCCACAGAAATGAAATATAAAAATAATGAATCAAATTAACCATTAGGTATGTTGAACAAATGAGTACATGACGGTGCATTGCGTTATCGTCATCATCGGTGTTTCTTCGAAATCATATTACTATATGGATTATGGGTTTTTCGAAGTCAAACATAATATTTTCAACGTCGTGACCAGAATTGAGACAAAAATAAAAATTCCTATTGTTATCAAACTTTGGATACAGCTATTATTTCTCAATTATTTTCGATGCAACAGAATGTTGCGACGTGTTTACCATTTAGTGACCAGTGTATTATTATTAATGATTAATATTTATTTAATTGTTTTAACGAATATTTAAAAAAGTTTACTTTGCGACTCTACCAGTCCACCATACATAAGATATCGGCTCGGCGTGATTACTGTAGTCTGTAGTTTTATTTACAGTGTTTTAGGTGAGTAGCAAATAATTAAATATTTGAATGCTGTGAAGTATTAAAACTATTTTTATAGATATAAATGTCTAAAAATATAATTAAGAAGCCTTTTTTATCTCTGATGTCACCAAAGTGTATAATAAAAAAACGTATTTAAATTAGTGATTATGCAAAAAAAAATATTTGAGTATGGTTTAAGTCGTTTAAGATTTTAAGATAAAATAACTAATATATTTATTTAGTAAATTTAAAAAATTTTTTTTACTTATACCGTATAAAGATTACATTTTATTAAAAATGGAAGGCAAAAGAAAATATCGTGGAGGTGCAGACAAAAATAGAGAGAAACAACTAAAGTTGCTCAAGAAGGAAGTTGGGAAGTGTAAAGACATTTCTGATATGTTTTATCACAAATCTAGTAGTTCTATAGTAAGTATTTTATTTTGTGGGAAATTAATGTTCAATATTTGATTATTCTTAATCTGAAAATATATTAGTATGATATGCATAACTGTATAAACAGCATATTATTATTTTCTAAATATTTATTCATTTTGTCTAGGAAATTTCAGTAGATCAACTCGTTAAAGCAGTAATAAATGATCCATCTTTTGAGAATGATAATGATCAAGTAATTCAACCAGATAATAGTGAGGTAAATAATTCTTCAAACATTGCATGGCAATAATTTATTTAATAACACTGTAGTTTCATTATTTAATAATACATTTTTATAATATGTCAAATCAAATGATACACACAATATCAATGCATTCAGAGAATAATAAACTAAATTTATCTAAAGCTTGAATAAACGATGGGTACTTAATATTTCATAAGTCATAAGTATTGTTTTTAAATATATGCCATAAAAACAATTCAAATTACAATTGTTTTTACTTTTTTCAGATTGTAACTTCAATAGTTCAAAACAAGTTGTTTTGATGAAAATACTGTATTTGAAAATGATCCTGTTAGGTTTATTAAAATTAAATCATGGACCTCAGAATTACAAAATATGGTTCTAAGGTTAGGACTATGTCAGCCAAATATATATGAATTGGAAAACAAATGTTTTCCTAAAAATATTTTAAACAGAAGTTTTCATTGCTCTTGGTACTCTAGAGAATTAATTGACAATACCTATGTGAATCAGGAATGGCTGTCATACTCACCAAAGTTTGACAAAATATTTTGCTTGTATTGCGTTTTTTGTAGTGCAAAATCAAATGATGTTTGGATAAAAAATGGCTTCAATTACTGGAAAAATGGTTTAATGTCCATAATCAATCATGAAATATATGAAACTCATATTATGGCTTCACTGAAAATTAAAATAAGTACACAGTGTTTACCTATTTTACCATCATTAACTGAAGAACATAATCGTCAAGTCTCTTTCAACAGAGATGTTGTAAAACAATTAATGAGATAACTATATTTTTAGCAAAACACAATTTATCTTTTAGAGGACATTATGAATGCTGGAAAAATTAGTTGAAAGGAAATTTCAAAGATATGGTAGTTTTATTAGCACAACATTCACCAACATTATCAGTACACATAAGTAATTTGAAGAGCAATGCAAGAAAAGAATATTCTTTTATTTCACGGGAAAGACAAAACTTACTCATTGAATCTGTTGCTGAATATGTATTATCAGTAATTAAATCACAAATTAATTCTGCTGAACTTTTTAGTATATGCATAGACTCAACATTTGATGTGTTGCATAAAGAGCAACTTTCATTCATTGTTAGATACATTTTTGATGGAAAAATCCATGAAAGATTGTTAGTATTAACTGAGTCATCGAATACTTCAGGCGAAGCACTTTTTAAACATTTTAAATCAGTGATGGAAAGGAATAATTTGGACTGGAAAAATAACGTTGTAGGCCAATCATATGATAGTGCGGCTAACATGCGAGGAACATATAACGGATTGCAAGCTCGAATCCTGGAAATTAATCCTAAAGCTTTATACATTTGGTGTTATGCGCGTAGATTAAATTTAATCATATTATCTGCTCTTTTCTTACTACAATTTATGAATGTGTATAATTTGGAAAAATTTGGAAAATATACACATTATACACATAAATTACATAAATATACATAAAATTATACACATTCATAAATTGTAGTAAGAAAAGAGGAGATTTATACAGACAAAAACAATCTAATATATATTCCTATAAACAAGTACGAGTTGTCAAATGAGTTGGTTAAACTAGATGGATGTCAACATCATTCGCTTTAACCACAGTATTAGAGACATTGGAAGCAATTTTGGACATGTTGAGTGAAATAAAGACACATGAAGGTACCACCGATTATAAAACTGGTTCTGAGTGCAGTGGTTTGCTCAATTATTTTCAGTCTTTGCGTTTTATAATACCTGCATTCATATTTAAGAGTATATTTGATATTATTGAACCACTCAGTAATGTTTTGCAATCTCGTGATTTGTATATACTAGCTGCTGTAAGTCTTAACAAAAACAAAAACCAGGATAAAAAAACTTCATACGGATGATGCTTTTTCTGACATTTTCCAAGATGCTAAGGTATACTCAGAGGAACACTTTGGAGACTTCGGGGTTAACAATACTAGATCAAGTGGAATTCAGAAAAAGAAAGTTCCTAAAAGACCAGGTGAACTAGCTGCTTATGAAACAGTTCAAGATCCTTTACAGCTGGCCAAAGTGTCTGTATTTTTTAAGATAATTGACATTGTCCTTCAACAATTTTATGACAAATTTCAGTCAATCAATATCTATATTGAAAGATATCAGCCTTCTCTCTTTAAGAAGAATGCAAGATGAAACGGTAGTTCCACAAGATGCTTTTGAGAAATTTTGTAAAATGTATGGATTTAGCCAAGAAAAAGTAAGAAGTGAATACATGATGTTTAAATAAATTCTCAACGATTTGGACCACAAATTACTAAACAATTTACCAAAATGTCTACACAATACAACAGATGATGAAAACAGCAATTCAGATGAGAGCGATGAAGAAGTTGAATTAGATAGTGTTATAAATGTGGGAAGCTTAATAAATATTTTTCAAATAATCAATAAAACTAATTTGAAACCAGAGTTTGAACATTTATATTCTATCATTAAACTATGTTTAACACTCCCTACATCAAGTTGTTTAGTTGAACGCTCATTTCTGAAATTAAAGATTATGAAATCGCGATTGAGGTCAACAATGGATCAAAAACGATTAGAAAATCTTATGGTCATATCATGTAAACATGATGTATCAATTGATATTTCTAAGGTAATTATTATTAATTTATCTTGAATAATCATAATTTATTTTTACATATACTCTATTAATGAAATAATATTTAATTATGTTTCAGGTCATTGATATATTTGCTTCAAAACATTCTGTTCTTGTCAAATTGCTAACTTTTTAATAGATGAGTTATTAACTTTTTGAAGCTAATTTATCTTAGACATATATTTATTTATATATAATATATCCAAACAGCGATTTCACATAACTTAAAGTAATAATTTAGTTTTAAATAAAATCATTAAAATGTAAAAACACTTTATTGTTATTAATATTATGTATCTATTGCATAAATACCTACACACCGGCAAATTCTATAGGTGATTTTAACAGTAGTAATATTTATTAATTTATACATTAAGTAACTAATTAGATATTATATTAAAATATTGATCAAATAATATATGATATTTATGGAATGTAAAAGAATTTGATGAAAGATGGTAATCGTAGATATCCTGTATATATTTAAATAGGTATACAAAAAATACGGTAGAATAATATACATACCATGAAATAATAACAAATTTCATTACCTATATATTAACAATATAAGCAAACATTTTGGGAGATCCCGGAGAAAGAGTTAACCAGTGCTCGACTGGGAGGGGGGTACGCAGATTAACGGAGTAGGCTTGTGGCTTGGGGCCGTTGTATTTTCATTTGGCCTGAGTAAATTTTTAGAAGTTCGGCGTCACTGGTTTAACCATAGTGTTAATTTAATTATTGACAAAGCAATAGACTAAAAAAAAAAAATGCTTACACTTTGTATTTTACTGTAATAAGACGTCTTGTAAAGTCGTAAGTCGTATTTTAAAAACTATAAGATTTCAACACGCTATTCAATAAAAATGTCACTTTCATTTAGTTTAACAAGATGTAAAGAAAATACAAAATTAACGTTTGGTAATTCGGTATTGCACTATGATTTAGCAATTGACAACAGTTAACATGTTGATGTTACTAACATCATTGACCACAAGAAATGTTTAGTTTAGGTATTCCGTATTCCACAAAACAATACGCACTCGTATTATCAAATGCGGAGATTAATTGCACAGAATACCAGGATGATTTTGATAGAACGTTTTGTTGACATTAATTTACCTAAGTTATTGTAAATCTGTTTTCAAAAAAAAAAAAAAACTCACTAAAATTTGCTGCTTGGGGCAACTGTCCCACTTGCTCCCCCCCCTTAAATACACTACTGGATCCACGTAATGATTAATAAAAGGTAGACGAATGAAAACACGTGAAAAAAAATCATATTACGAATTTACTAGTTTATACTAAATTATTATTATTCACTACACCTCTTAAAAAACTCAGAGGTGGCAGCTTCTCAATTACCAACTTTTCAAAACCACTATTAAATAAATGCGTCATGCACCCTAGTCCACAAAATTATCCATATAGACTTAATTTAATTACCATTGTGATTAAAGCAATAAACGTCTTAATTTATATAAAGAAAACGCTTGCATTCCCGCATATTTTGCTCAGTTTTCTGTCTTACATAGCACGTTTACAATAATCCATTTTATATTCAATTATTTTTATTAAAGTGAATCTAGTAATAGTACCTAATACTGATAGACCTATTATACAGTTTAAAAGTAAGATTATTATCTATAGGGAATCTCGGATTCTTATTTTATTGATATTTTAATTACAAAGCAAGTTGTGAGTATTTTAAGATTACATTTTTTTGTAAATTTTAAAATATAACTTGCTTCAAAATTAAAATATTATAAAAACCTCCAGATACTTTATAGATAAATAATATTATCTTTCAATTTTGAATAATGGTAGGTCAATTTGTAAATAGAAACATAGAGTGCACTATAATTTTAAAAATTACAGAGTAAAATGGATTATTATTGTGAACTTACAATTTACAATGTTATACGTTTGTATGACGGAGACAACAACTGCACATATGCGGGTGTGACATGCTCTTGTGTATGAAGTATCACTGAGTTAGTTTTTTTTTAATATTTAGGTACCCGCGGACAACAGTTACTTACTGTTTCGGCACTCATAACCGTCCCTACGCCGACCGTTAGTGCTTGTTTGGGAACTTTATCAATGTCGTTGTCGAAGAACCTGGCATTTGCCTCCAATGTCTCTCGGGCCAAAGTCTTCACCCGGGTCTTAGACGCCAATGACGAACCGGGCTCGTTGAACGCTATATGCCCGTCCGGACCGATGCCTTTTCGATAAGTATAAAATCCGAACCGAATAAAACAACAAAAATGTTATATATTATATAATATTTATACAACTGCATCATAATTTACAAAATAATTTATTATTTTATCTAGTATATAGATAAAATTAATTTTCTACACGTTCAGCCCACTCCTGAGTATACCTCTAATACTTGGATAAGTGCCTACCTCCAATAAATAGATGAACTCCGCCAGCCTCTTCTATCAGCCGTTCGTAATGCATGCACTCCGCCTGCAAGTCTAGAGCGTTGCCATCCAGGATGTGCGCGTTATTTGGATCTATGTCCACGTGAGTGAAGAAATTCGTCATCATATAATAGTGATAACTTTCCACGTGATCTCTTGGTATTCCTGTACACATGCATTTAAACGCTCTAGCAAACATTATAATATAGCCCATAGGTGTTGGTAGTCAAATATTGGGCCGGGGAAAGTTAGTAGGCCAACCCAAAAAATATCAAAACATTACGGTTTACATTTGAAATGATTTTAGTGACTATCAATATCATTACCATAGATGATATATTTTGTATATATTGTATTATTGTAATTTTTAATCTTCATACATTCATATAGTTCTTAGTTTCTTACCCACGTATTCATCCATATTAAAAGTCTTGACGTACTTGAACGAAATATCTCCGGCCTTGTAATATTGGATCAAATACTTGTACATGCCCAATGGCGTTCCACCTAAATTAGACATATTTATTTGTTTTTTGTTACCTGTTAGCGTTAAGAAAACCAAAATTGTGTTGTAATAATAATAGTTTACAAAAACACTAAGACACACCCGTCGGTAACCCCAAAACAAAATATCTGTCGGGTCCTGGGTTGAAATGTTTTATCCGCTTTGCTACATATTTAGCAGCCCATTCCGAAACTCTGTCTGCATTATCCATTATAATCAACCTCATTGTCACTAAAAATTAAAATCATAATATTGTTTTATAATATTTTATAATATTTTTTTTATATAGAAATAAATTAAACTAATTGCTTATATTTACCACCTGTACGGCTATACTATAATATAATATTACATATGGCTAGGTCATAGGTTTATAGAAGTATACATCTATATATGGCTCGACGTTCGTACGATAGGTACCCGCATTTTACCTACATATTCAGATATAGGTAGTCTAAATTGATATTTTTGCATTGTTATTTATTGTTAAAAGGATTCTATAAGTCCGTATACGTTATCTCCGTCTTAAAAATGCATTTTTAATTGTTATTATATTATTTTTTTTTAATTTGTATGTTTAATATTAGAGTGAATTGACTTATTATCAAATTTATAAAAGTAAGATTATTATTTAGTGAATCTCGGTCATAGTTTTTTTTTATATTTTAATTTTAAAAAGTGAGTTAAGTATTTTAAAATGTGCAAATAATTTACAATTTTAAAATAATCATAGCTCACTTTAAAATTATAATATTAAAAAAAAAAACCATGAGATTCACTAGATACTTAATAGTTACTTCTAACTTTGATTATAGGTCAAACTACTTATTCACTTTAATATTGAACATAACTGAGTAAAATAGATTATCAGAACAACTGCATATAAGGTACTTGACATATTTAGGATATAGCTACAGCTTTACACCGTGTAAATTGTAAATAAATGTTTGATATCAATTATTTTATTATTATTAACCTAAAAGATTACACCCTTTGTGAGTGTGAAAAATCATCACTCAAAATGTTGTAACACAATAAAGTTTTTACCACATGTATTTTTAATTGTACTTATGTATTTTATTTTGTTAGTCAATTTCCATTGACCATTAATACAATAAAAAAATTATAAAACACATACAATTTGGTTAGGTTAGATTCACAGTTCCGTAGTATAAATAGATTAAAATAATTCTAAATATTTTGAAAATGTTCTTCGTGTAGACTGTATTTATGTATAGAAAATAATGATATATGCAATGGTGAACATTTTTAAGTCTTTATATGGTTAAGATTTATTAAATTATAACAAGAAATTATTTTTTTTTTGTACCATCTAAAATCGTTAGAAGAAAGATTATTATTTTTCATTTCAATAACCAGTTTGATCAAATTTTAAACTACAAATGTCTATATATTATTTACTTTTTAATTTTACTGTTATAAAACTAGTAATAATAAATACAATAATATAATATGAACGACCTTTATACACGCAATATGTACTCGCATTATCGGTTTTATTTACATTATACGTAACTAACTATATGTGTCTGGTGCACCTAATCACGACGTTTAAAAATGCGGACGCGTGTGTTCGAATCGCCTAGTGTGTGATCAATTAGAATAAAGTTGCATTTTGTTCTGTTTAATATGAACAAAATAAACACATTATAATAATATATTTAGATGCAGTATAAAATTGAACCTATTATTGATTGTTTTCCATTCGTATACTAGATTGTAATAAAATAAAATAATTAATAAATTAATTGGTCACATCCATCATCTCATATCACATCTGTACTACTACTAATATAGCAACTAAATTAGGCAAGTACATTATAGTTACCTTGATACCTAGATTTCATACTTATTTTTTTATAATTATATAATATAGACTGCATTGTCTATTGCGTCTGTACACGTTCATAATCTTCCATCATGTACATGACTCACATTAACACTTGACAGAGGTTAAAATAATAATGGTACCTACCTATACGAATAAGTTTTACCAATATTGTGTAAAACTGATATTGTGTTTATATTTTATAAGATATTTGCCTACCTACGTATATAGGTACTTGTATAATATTGTATTAAATTAAGTTCACATACGGCATACGTTGATTATAAAAATTTTAAATCTAGCCATCGATCATAAATTCAAAACAATAATTAACAGAAACCCAAGAATTAGTTATTGATCCCAACTGCCAAGTTTAATTAACTCAAATTGCAGAGTTTAGAGTTGCGTGAATACATTTATACACTCAAAGCCGTAACTTTTGGTAGGGGGGAGTCCAGGGGTCCGATAATCCGGTATCTTTTTAAAAGTAAATACGTTTTAGTAATGAATATAGTTTATTGACTATAATTGTATTTTAAGAATAAAGTTATTAAAAAAAAAAATCTGACCCTCTGAAAATAATAAAAAGATTAACCCGCTGAGTAACACTAAATTATGATCTGATACCTAGCCAGAGGTGTATAATGTGGTACATTGGCATGGTTGTAATTGTACAAGAAAATACATGGTCACATATTCGATCAGTAAAGCTCAATAATCGTTATGGGTAAGTAGCAGGTTAAGTATCTACCTAACACATAACTGCAGCAGTTCAGCGTGTAACATAACAACTATACAATTAGCTGAATATTAAATATATAATAACGTATTACATTAGAATACACATCGATTACAGACACTTATTATATAAAAGTCGTATGTAAACGCATATTATAATAATATTAAACAGACAAACTTACCGTCGATGAGTCGTACTCGCACGCCTGGTGGAACTGGCCGGACGTAAACACGTTCAGAACAAAACACGATAAATATTAAAATATTATTATTATTATTATTATTATTATTATTATAATAACGTGCCGACAGGACTCTGTTCGGAAGAAAACCACTGTAATATTATTATAGTGTTATACACTTCGGGCGTGCCGCTCGTAATATACGCGACTGATTATGTGCCTATACAATGTGTTGGTATACGCCGCGCGTGTCGTCGATATTATTATTATTATTATTATTGTTGTTGTCGTCGTCGTCGTAGTCGTTGCAACTTTACATGGTGGTCTGTCGCGGCACTGATTACGGTTCAATTGTTTAATCATCTCGTTGGTTAAATGTAATTAAATCACTGACGATATTGCCATTTGATGGTATAACTTATGTAATATCACAATATTATTACAATGGCTAATGATTGAATATCTTGGATAACCGCGACTTCTGTAAACGACAACGACAATGACGCAGCAGCTGGACAACCGTCGTTGTTTGCAAGTTGCAACGATAAGCTGGTTTTCCTATAGATACTTTGTTGTTTGTAGAATTGTAGGTATTTATTGTTACGATGATGCAGCTGAAGCATCATTGTTCACATTTATCGCGTTTTTGTCTAGCCGTCTATAGGCTATATACGCGGATACTGTCAGTTATACCCAAAAATGTATAGCGGACAGTAGTTACTAGTTATATACACTTTTAATAGTAGGAATACGTAATATATTTTCCGTGTTCAAAAAAAAAAAATTATATATATATATATATATATATATATATATATATATATAACCATATTACGATTTTATTCGTTTTTTTTTTTTAATTATTCAGTTTTTAAAAAGAATGAGTAAATAATCATGGGTGGTGGTAGGTCAATGCGTTAATATTTTTATAGCCCCTGGGATTATTATTTTTCAATCGCAGTACAATAATAAAACTAATAACATTGATCTTAACAATGACAGTGTTAATAGTGTTAATACGATACAAATTTATAAAATATAGCTTAAATATTGATTTATACTCTATTGTACATTTGTCTCTAACCTATATATTAGTATATAATCATATAGATATAGATATTAGGTAGGTATATACTATTAAATACAATATACTTATTATTTATTAAAATTATTATTGCATTGTGTATTACCGTGTATATATTGTAATAAACATTAAAACATAGCCAATTGCCCCCTATAAACTATGCATAGTAGCACTATATAGATATATGCAGCTAATAATTACTTCTCCTTAGATTGGTAAAAAAAACTTTCTACCGAAAGGTGCTCAGATATATAACTTAATGACAAGTGATGTGAGCATGTGGCTAATATATTATGTCATCACTCTGTTCAAAAAATATATTTCTCACTGGCGTCGTTTGAGTGTGATGCAACTTAAACTAAAAATGTATATCGTGTTTAAATAACTGAATAGTAATTATTTTTAAGAATATTTATATTATACTTTATTAGTTTATGTTTTGAAATTTTAATTATATATTATAATATATTATTTATATAATTTTTGTAAATCAAGATAACCTCTGGGACTCCCATGACCACATGAGTTCCTTTCAATAGTCAATGAGGAGTCTTTTGATATCAAATTAAATAAATAATAATACACTATTATTGTATAAAGTTGTCTATATATTTGTTGTATCAAGTTTATGGCGTATCATCAATGCAGTAAAACCAATTTCACGAAAAGCAAAAGATAAAATATAATTCTATATCACAATAAAAATCTTTCTATAATAAGCATAAAATGTAAATGCCTTTCGGTTATGAAAATATGAATTCCGGTACAACCGTAGTACTTTTAGCCTTAAAGACTCAGTGGCGTCATTTCAGTTTTTAATAGGAGCAGGCAAAAATTGTCTCATTTTATGGTAAAAAAGACGCAGAAAAGCTAAATAATATTATGGTACCTACATCAGTTGCGTCATTTTATACTTTTCTAGAGTAGTCGAATAAATTAAATTGCAATATGAAACTGCTAAAACGTAATTATTGAAAAATGTTTAATAGGTTTCACTTCTTTCGTAGAGATTTTTTTTTTGAAATCATGGATCAATTTAAGAGTTTCGGTTTTTTTATTTATTATTTTTATGGTATCGACGTCTTTATACCTATTTGAACTAGAAAATTATAATATTAATTATTATTTATTATCGTAACAATTATAATTCTATAGTATTTGTACTTACACAATATTATATTTCCTCAAAATTAGAAAAATTATAGTTGCATTATTTCACCAACAATTGGACTGTTTTTACAATCAGACAGGGGCAAATGCCCACCTTGCCCCCCATCATATGACGCCTTCACTACTTAAGGAGGTTTTAATCAGAGCGATGAATGTATTCATTTTACAATTTTTTTTTTTTAATTAAATTTTTTTTTTTGTGTCTGTCATCACCTTTTGGATCAGTTAAAATGCTTAGATTATTAACTTTGAGGGTGGATTTTGGTTGCACATTGAATCTAGTTAGTTCTTTGCATCAAATATAAAAAATTCCCAGACCTAATTTTGTTTTTTCTTAATAATCGAGAAAACGGTAATTTTTACGAAAAACTAGTATTCGAGAAAATCTATGTTGTTATTTTGTTATAATTTAAATTATATAAATTATTCGCAGATATTTGAAACTTTAAAATACCTATATAATATATTATTATATTTTATACACACAATGGTATTTTAAAATGCAATTATTTTGGCAAACATTTATTAAACCTACTGTATTCCTTATAGTAAAATAAATTATTTTATTAGCAATAATATAAAAATATAAAATATACGCTTATAGCAATATAGGCTGACAAATCATTTTCGTCCATGATCATTTTTTGTATGCAACGATTTATCATTGAATTTAAACTTAACTCACCCATTATAAAGTGACCTTATCGTACACTTTTTTTTTGTACCGCAGAACGGATCGGAGCATACTAGTTGCTTCCCGAAATATACGAATTGCCTCCCATCCTTATCGTAAATATAAAGGTTAATATACACTAGTTGCCTCCCAAGAATTTCACACTAGTTGCCTCCTGTTTAGAATTAAGTAGTGGTTCATAAACTTCACTAAAAGATCGACATAAATAGATGAATTTATAAAATTTTATTTTTTTAATTGTTTTATACTAAGTCATTAGGTTGTTAAAAATATAAAATTGTTCAGTTAAAAAATTTCAGTCTTAGGTATAACATACAACATTTATATAAAAATAACACAACTATAAAAATAATAAATCAATAAGTAAAATAAAATAGGTAAAATACAAAAAATTATTTATAACATTGCTTAGGTTTATATTTTTTAGCCAATATTTGTAAGTACTCAAAATTTGATATTTTTTTTTCATTCAGCTTTTTTATTTGAGTATCAATGACAAATTATTTTGTTTCTAATTTGTAATCGACCATGTAGTTTAGGCTTATTAGAACTTTGTATTAAAATTACAGTCTCGGTCTGAATTAGTTTTAAAACTTCGATAAATTTATATATATTAGGATGCGGAGACTCAAAATAGCTATTAAATTTGCTATGGAAAGATTCGCATGCATTGGTTGTGCGCTGAATGCTCGAACTTTTTTCTGCCCATACATGAGGTGGAAACATTGAATCCTCTGATATATATGTATCTACTAAATAGTCCGAAAATTTAGTTATTTTATCATCTAAAGACTGTATGGCTGCTAGTTCCACTGAAAACATATCTCCGACTTCCGCTGGGTTCAAAAATGATAGGCCAAATATGCACGTTAAATATTCTCTAATCGAATCGTCAGAGTATTGCGAAGCTAATCCAAGTGACTGAATTTTACGCCACCAAGATTGGCCAAGATGAAATCTACATCCTCTTATAGAAATATTTGGTCATATGCATGTTATAGAATTGTGTATGGCTTTTTCAAAATCAATATAAATTATATTTGGCTTTGAAATTGCAAACTTATTTTGATACATGATAATATGTTTGAAAATGTTTAGAACCACTAGTGTATTTATTACCCGGCTATTAGAAGATTACTAGTACTAGACCCTATTCAATACGATAAAATTTGGGGTACGCTGGGAGGCAACTCGTATGTAGTCCAGAGGCAATTCGTATAAAAATTATTGACCTTTTTGACTTCGGGATGCAATTAGTGTACGCCGGAACGGATCTACCCACTTGCCCATATTTTTTTTTGTTGTTTAAAAATTGTTTTTCAAAAATGTTGTCCTCGGTATCAAATTGTAATATATGTATTTTCCAAAATCCAAATGTATATATTAAAATAAACTTCTTTATAAGCATTAAACCTAATGAAATTTAAATTCTTATTTCAAGCAAAATATCGTACAGTTGGAGGGGTACGTATATATTATGATATATTGGTATATATATATATATATATATATATAGTACCTATATAATAGTATATTAGTTCTTTATAGGCTAAATTAAAAAAGTATACAACCATCAAACCTAATATTGATACCTCAGTATGAAGTATACGAGAAAGGATTTTAATGTTACACAGTTTAATAAAACTTTACACAATAAAAATTAATTTAAACAATTATCTCCGCAGATCTCGTTAGTCGTTACAATTGTACTACAGTATTCTGTGTAAGTTATATAGTTATAGTATTGATTAAATATAGAAAATATATTCAAGATAATTAATTTAATCAATGGTTATTATCTGGCAATCATACAAATAATAATAGAATACCTACCGTCCAGTTTATCGCAGTTCCGAATGTTCCGATAGCGTTCAGACTTCAGCCGTGTAGTAGTCCACAGCGGTCCGCAATTGTAATGCTGCATATTTGTATACCTATAAATTAGAGTTGTAGCAAATATCAGTTGGTGCCTGTCTTGGACTGATGAGTAGTATTTTGACTATAATTAGTTGAACACATATACCTATTATCTGATTTTTAATTGACAATTGAAAAATACATAATAATCGATCATTATAATATATACCGAATGTTCGTATATATCATTTCAATCAATGGATCGACGATTAAGGCGGCGGGCACCGTGTTGTTGTCGCGGGTGAAATGGGTTGCGTGTGTGCCGTCAATAAAATAATAATGAAAATAGGCTATTATAATGTACGTGTAGGTATTTTGGCGTCTAAAGGCAAACCCGCGGGTGTAAGTGTATGATTAAATTTAATATGTTCTGCGGTGGTGTGGTGCCTATTATGAGACTGCAGTTGTGACGATTGCCTTAAAATTGGTTTGCGTTCAAATACCGTCCCGCCAATGGTAATCAGCTGGTGTCCGAGCCGCTATCGAAAACCCGAACACGCGACCACGGGAGTACTCGACGTATCGGTGACGTACAGTGGACACTGATAACGCGCGCTAGACTGATAAAGTGATATGAAAATGTGATTGCGTTAGTAAACCTGAAGTTCGGTCTATCGCCGTTTTTTTAGTCTTTTTTTTTTTGGTTATTTCGTTTTTCTCGGTGTATTTCGAGTTTGGATTTCGTGTATTAGTTTTTCGACTACCTCACGCCCGTCGACCATGTCTTTGAACGTGGCTAAAGCCCCGGGAAACGATTATTTTCTCACTAGAGAGCTACTGGTGGCTCTGCTCGTTCTGCTCTTCACTGTCGGTGAGCGCCGATTTGCACCCTACGGGAGCTAGTACTCCCGACGTTTTCAATAATTTTTAATAACACATTTTTTCTTTTCAGTACTTTTTGTTCTTTGGAAAAAGAGTCGTAAGACCAACCGTGATGTACTGCTCGTGGGCTTGTGCGACTCGGGTAAGACCGCTCTATTTTCATACTTATTGTACAATAAACCAATACAGTCTTTCACGTCTCAAGTGGAAAATATAGGCGAGTTTAAAAGCAAAAAGGTATATAGATCGCTGATATATTATGTCACCAATAGCAAAGCGTATTAAATAATAATGAATTGTAACGTATTGCTTTTTAGAACTTGTTACGCCTAGTTGACATTCCAGGGCATGAAAGAGTGTTCACAAAATATTGGGATGTGTACAAGACGACTTGTAAAGGTGTTATGTTTGTTGTGGATTCAGAAACTGTTCAAACAGACATATGTGATGTGGCCGAGTAAGTATGAAAAGTAATATATATATATATATATTATTTTAAATTATATAAATTTTTGTATAGGTTATTGTACAGAATTTTAACTGATGTAACAATTCAAACCAACAAGAGTAAAATTGTAATACTGTGTAACAAACAAGACAAAGTATTGGCCAAGGGATCGGAAGTTATCAAAACATTGCTTGAAAAAGAACTGTATGTATTCAGAACTGTTATATTTATAATTACATGCTTACTATATATTGTGTTTTAGGGATACATTGAGGTTAACAAAGTCAAATCAGTTAGAGAGCATTGATGGCAAAAAGAATAAGACCTTGTTGGGAAAAAAGAAGAAGCATTTTGAATTTTCGCATTGTCAGATGGCAGTTGAGTTTGCAGAAGTAATTTCTTCATCTCAAGACGTAGTTCTAGAACCAATTAAAGACTGGTTAGAAAGTATTCAGTAAAGGTATATTATGTTAGAACAATATGTTAATGTTTCCCATTTTCGGAATCATTTTTGAGCTTAACTTCTTTGTTGTATATATTGGTCTTTTTCTATAATCTTTATACTCATAATTTTATTTTTTATTATTAAATTAAGATATATATACATTTCAGCCATATTGGATATTGTATAATTGAAAAAAGGTTTTTTATTCAGATGGTCGATTCTAAAATTCTTTCTGATTTATTATTTACTGTGAGTTGTATACTTATTATAAGTATATTATAGTTTATTATATTTTTTTTTCAAGTCTGTGTATTGTAATTTTTACTGTATAAATCTTTTATGGTTATTTGAGTTAATTCTAAGAATTTAAAATTTGTAATTAACGACATAAAAACTGTACAAAAAATGTATGAATTATAATCTTAATTCCGTAGAGTACAACACCTGTATACTCTGTCTAGCGAGAGAGCGCATCTAAGTGGCAACCAAAACTTGTCTCTTTTTGCGGATTGCCACCACTATACCAACTCGAGTGCCATCCGTCATCGTTGTCACAATGAAATTCACTGTCCAATGGGGGAAATTAAGTCTTGAGACAAGGAAGCGCCTTCATTTAGATGCGCGAAAGAGATATGCTCTCCTGCTGGACAGAGTATAGTTATATTGTGGCATCACAACAGTGCTATTTTTATCAATATCACAAACAACAATGGAATCTACAAATTATAAAATAAAAAAGTTGGCAAGTGGGTACAGCTCTGCTGTACAGTATGTGTCGAGTGGATCACGTTTATGGATGTATTAAATTTGAATTCAATGATATAAATTATTGCATACAAAAACGAATCTGAACGAAGACAGTCTGTCAGCCTACATAATTAAGTGTATTCTATAATATTGTTATTAAAATAATTCATATTATTAATAATACAGTAGGTTGAATTAATTTTTGCAAAAACATTACATTTGAAAATATTATTGAGTGTATAAAAAATCATAATATACTTTAAAAGTTTCAAACACCCACAAAAATGTTTTTAAATTACAATGAAATAATTAACATTGTCATTCTTCATTTAAATATCTAATTTCATCCAAATTTGAAATTAAAATGTCTATAAAAAATTATTTTTTCAATATATTTTTTTGATTTTTTGATTACACTATTGAATACTTACAAAAAACCTTCTTTTACATTTTCAATTTTTAGCCATAAAAATTGATCATTTTATACATTTTTAACTACAAAATAATTTGCAAACATTCAAGATTTTGATGAATTCGATCAAAATTTAAAATTTTAATGTTTGTAAAAAAAAAGTGTGCTTTTGATGCTTTTGAAATGTCGATATCTAAATTTTAACTTAAAATATCCATAAAAATTATTTTTTTTTAACATATTTATTTGATTTTTTGGTTACATTATAAACTACTTACGAAAAACTAAGTTTAAATTTTCAATCCTAAGCTATAAAAACTGAACATTTTATACATTTTTAACTATAAAACAATTTGCAAATGTTCGATAATGAATTTTTCAGTCAATATTTGAAGTTTAAATGCTTATAAAATAAAATTATGCCTATGTATTTTTATTATTTTTAATCTGCTATTTTAATAACTTATGAGGCATTTTGTATTAAATTTTCAAAAAATATGACCAAAATTTTTTATCGATATTTAAAGAAAAAAATTTTGAAAAGAACCAAAGATTTTTTTAATTTTATTTTAAATTAGCTTAAAAATTGTCAAAATATTTTTTAAAAAAAAAACACAACATTGTAAAATCAATACATTCATCGGAGCGATCAGAGTCTAAAAAAGGTAGGCATGTGGGTACCACTCTGCTGTATAGTTATAGGTCATTGTTATTGATGTGTTAAAACATTGCATTTAAAAATGTTGTGTGTATAAAATATAATTATATAAATATATACTTCAAAAGTTTCAAGTACTCATAATTAATATTTTTAAATTGTTAAACTTTGTCTAAATATCAAATTTTGTCTAATTTTAATGCTGATATCTAAAAAAAACTTTTATATATATTTTTTTTTGTCAATGAACAACTTAAGAAAACCCTGTTTTAAATTTTCAATCCTATTAGTAATAAAAATAAAATGTTTTATAATTTTTAACTATAAAATAATTGGCACCAGTCCAATGTGCGGCCTACAAATGATAATTGATTTATCCTTATCTTTGCCAGGTGCGACCCTACAAACATGGGAAAATATATGTTTATTTTTGTGTAGAGATACTGTCATGGTGTATAATAGCATAATGTGTGATAAATGTAAACCAGTCGGCATTCAGTTACAGTCTCGTTGTCTTCGTCGAATTACGCTATTATCAGTTTTAGTTAAGCTTAAATATGGCGTTTTTACGAGTCTTAGTAAAATTGTGGTTTTTATTATAAGTATTGCATTAGGATTTCTATATCGACATATTATACACAATGAAAAAATGTGTGTATAATTTTTGCAAGACCGAAAACTATTACTATCACTAAATGAAAATAATAATCGTATTAAAATTAGAAATAATGAAGCGTGTGGTGGAATATTAAAGGAATGCGAGAGAGGGAGTAAAAAAACGAAACTCAAATGGTATTTTTAAAAAATACATTTCTTTTAAATGTTCAAAAGGAAGTTGCCAAACTTACTGTTCGATTCGAAAACAAAATCAATTTTTTTCTTACTTAGATTTAAATAATAGATGTCGCAGTAATTTATTATTAGCTGAGATGCTGGAGTTGGTATGGCACTGGACACATTTGGTACCAGTTCATCAAGTTGTACAATTTACTTGCCGAAGTAAGAATACAATTATCGGTTAGTTTAATTTATGTCGCGATGTGACTATTTATAAATTTGATAAGCGATCAAAATTAGGTGGAAAAATATGATGGTTCAAATCGATGAGTTGCTATTCAAAGGAAAACGCAAATACAATCGTGGTCGTCTTCGATGTAGTGATATTAGACCAAACGAGGAAAGTTCATCGTAGAAAAACGTGACAAAGCAACCTTACTTCTTATAATTAAAAACGAAGTAGAACTAGTAAGTATAATCCATAGTGATGAATGGAGAACTTATTTGTCATTAAATGATGAAGGATACATGCACAATACCGCGAATCATCAAAAATGGTTTATTGATCATGATACAAATGCCAATAACCAAACTGTAGAATGTTTGTGGAAAATACTGGAAAAGCGATGTGAAATAAAAGTAAACAGCACATCTCTATTATTACCAAGATAACTTAAGGAGGAGTGGTGGACATCCTTTTACCCAAACAATCAAATTATATTTGACGTATTTTTATCAGACAAGAAAGATGTTTTTATGAAAAATTTTGATGAATTCTTATCAGACAAGAAGGATAAATTTAAAGGATAAATGACTTATAATAGTAACTATAATAACTATAAAAATGCAGTATAGGTCAATAGCTATATGTAGGTTGCACGTTGGACCGGTGCCAAACAATTGACAAATGTTCGTAATTTTTAAATTTTGTCCAAAATTAAATTTCAATTATTTAAAAAAAAAAATTATGCATAATATGCATCTTCAAATTTGTATATTACTATTATAATAATTTTTGGGGAACCTTGTGTACAATTTTTTTGTCGATATTTAGAGAAAAAACAATTTTAAATGTGTATAATTAGATCAAAAAGAGTTAATATATTTTGAAAATTATACCATATATAAAAAATGCTAATATAAACATGTTATGCAAATTTTAAGTATACGGATTTTTGTTTTTGAGTTACCTACAACTTAAAAATTCTAGTTTTTTTAAATTTTTTTTTTACGTTATGGAAAACTACCGGTAATTTTCAATTTTGCTTCTCAAAATTAACCAACTAGACCAAATTTTCTACCAAAAATCACCTCTAAAGTTAAAAATTAAAATATTTTTTCGATTAATTTTTATGTACATAGACACAATAAAAAAAAAACAACATCAATATAAAATCAATACATTAAACGTAAAATAATACCGCTTCTAAAAAAATTGCACAACAAAAAACATAGTTTTAGCTTTTTTTTTAAACATTTTTATTTGAAATTTGGAAAGAATAGATATCTTAACGAAAAATAATAGTCTTAGTTATTTTGTCGTAATTAAAAGATATTATTCGTGGGTACTTGAGACTTTTAAAGTATATAGTATATACTATATATACTAAGGTATATACTATATACCTATTATTATATTTTATCGAACAATGAAATTTTTCAAATTCAATTTTTTAGGAAAAAATTAATTCAACCTAATATTGTACCTATAACCTACCAATAATAAAACGAACTATACTAATTAATATCAATAATATCCAAAAAATATAAACACAGGCTGACAAACTGTGTTCGTTAAGGATCGTTTTTGTCTAAAAATATACTCGTTATACGAAAAATGAGGAACAATGTATCTTCATCGTGTCCAATCAAAATTATTTTATTGTTTGTTACACGCATACTTCGAACAAAAAAAAAAAATTAACAATAACTTTTCGTAACGCCGCAAACCATCGAGTGCCGCTTTAATCTCCCACCCCGACGTCGCCCGTCCCACGAAGCCTTCGACGGATGGGCGAACACGGGGAGAATATTGCCGGACGTCACTCCTCTCCGGTGACAACCGCACGGCAGTACGCTGTCCGGCACTTTTCACTTTTCTCCACACCGACGCCACCGATCGCGTGGAGTTAGGTTCGTTTCACACTTATACGGTTCGATTCGTTTTCGGTAGCCGCCGGAAAAGCGTGAAACGGTGTGATACGGTGCGTGTTCGGTACCTAATAGATAACTGATAGAACCGAAAGCCCCCTCGACACGAATCGGTTTCCATTCGGGTCCAGAGTTCACAAAAGCAATTGGTCGTTTACACACATACGGTTCAGTTTCGG